>CABFVZ010001719.1:12516-55190 GCA_902151445.1 Timema monikensis | reverse complement strand
CTCGTTTCGCTCCCTCCTCCCAACCAAAAAATGTTCCGGTGACCCTGACTAATACAGAGTAAAATAACCAACCAAGGAACGAATCAAGATTATATTAGTACAGAGAGGGGAGTCAAACCAAAACTAATGGTGCTAAAACATTTATCGTTGCCATAGTAAGTGAAAACGTACAGAGATAGAGGGGAGAAAAAATGATTATAAAAATAATAATAGTAAAACGATAATAGAATAAGAACAAACTAGTAATACGGTTAAATAGAGATTTACACACAGTAAAAGAGCAATGTAGTGTTCAGTGGTATAATATGAAATTAATTGCAACCCAATGCACGGTAGTCAGTATACCTTTACCAAAGATTATTACAACCAATTATAATTGTATTACGCCCTCTCTGCTACCTTAGAGTAATAGGCCACACAAAATACTACAAGGAAGGGAGGGAATAAGCTAGCATACAAATTCACGAGAAACAGCATTAACAAGAGTTAAAAGTAATAATAATAGTTTATTGAAAAATATGACAACAGTTCACGTGGCCTTAAGGGTCAACATGTGGTTAGAAAACATTATCCAATATATAGTTACTACGAGAAACAAAGGAATAGTAGACAGAGTATAATTGACCTTGTTTACTTTAAAAAATAAAAATAAAACAAATAATAACCTCTACACAAAATTACGAACAATAAAAAGCTTTATGAGCCCTTTTTTTGATGTTAAGACAGTGTCTGAGTTTCTATAGACAAAAAAGGAGACAAATTTACTGAAAAGGTTATGTTATTATAAATATTACATTTTAAACTAACCCAAGTGTCCGACTTCAGACCGTAAGCCAAAACTCTCGCGGGACTACTTGAAATGGCATCATCAAAGTCTTTAACTAGATGGCAACATAAATGAAACCTAACAATGATTACTGAGTTGATCTTCATATAAGAAGACCTTGCAAAGTTTTAAAGTTTATATAAGAAAAACAGCAAATTTTACGTTACATAAATATTAGAAAACAAAAGGATGAATTTAAGTGATATTAAATAAAATGCAAATGCCCCTCAACAAAAATTAGTTGAGCACGAACAGCAATTATTAGAATATTAAAAATGAATTAAAGATGCAAGCGCTCAAGAGGTGACACCAAAATAATAGATTTTCACAGTTAAAGTTCTTTTTAGAAATACTCATATTTAAACGAAAATTACAAGTCTACAATTGAAATCAAAATAATATAGTCCTAATATTAATGACCTATAGCTTCAATATTAAATAAGAATTATGAAGATTTACAAAGTTTTACAACTTTTCTGGTAGAGTCAATTTTCAGGAATAATCGTCTCCGGATGATATCTAATTTTAAATAGTCCATATAAATTACAATAGTCCACCCACGGTGGTGCCGGTTTCAAGAGTCAACATATTCTTAGCTGGTGACGTCACGTTGGTGTAGCACTGCATTCATTTCGACACGTACACCATTTCTCTTCCCGCTCTCTGATTAGTCATCACTTCTTCATCAAGATCACCCGTGGTTTGTTGATGGTGATCTTTTTAACTGGAGGAGCTGATAACTTAGGTGAGCAGGTGATGAATTGGTGGTTGATTCCACCCTCCGCAAGAGGGCAGTTAAGTCCGAGACCACTTCTAGAATGTTGTCCCGGTAGACCCCCATCAGATTACTTGTGACCAGGCAGACCGAAACATCAGATGTTGAGACACCTCGGCAGATTTGCCCCACTCGTTGAATTAGGACGTGTTGATGTTAGGCCAGGCTTGAAGGGTGTGCTAGCCAGAATATTCAGAGGGTAAGTACATGAACAGTTTATATAGAAGAGAGTTGATTGTGTATTATAATGTTTGTGCATAGCTTGAGGCTATATGGAACTAGAATAGAGAAGAGTTTTATTCCAGGAGGTATAAGTAAATGTCAATGTTTTTCGGAGTGGGTAGTATGATTCAAAAGAAAATTTATGCTTGTAGGTTAACATGGGGTGGGGTGGGGTCGCATAATGGTAACGTACTATACTAGTACCGTTACAACTTTTTTTTATTTACAAACAAATTTCTCGTAAATTATAGAAAAGTACACCGTTGGAAAGTTTGGCGGTTTCTTTTAAGAAAATACTCTTCCACATCTGTTGACTCATCCCCCACCCCCCTATATACCCCCTTTCACACTTTCATCAATTTCTTCCCCTGCTCCCTTCTCTGGAATTTCGTCCTTCATCTCACTGAAGCTTGCTCTCATGCTCTGACTAATAGAAGCCATTCCCACCATATTGATCGGATGGTATACAACCTTGGAAGAAGACGAGCTGGGAGAATATTATACTGGAGAGGAAATTAAAAGATGAAGATGATGCCAGGGAAATTGTGTTCTATTACCTGTATTTATTACGATTACTAGTAATCAGTGGTTTCATCCTGACTTTAACATAAACTTAGGCCTATTTGCAAAATAACTTATTTTAAATCAAATAATTTGCTACAACAAATCATCACTTCTTCAAAGATTAGAAAGATACATTATTATTTATAGAAAGGATGTTCACTCGCAAAGTGCAAATATAAACTGCTTTTCAATTCGAAAATTGTGTATTTATCAATTTTGTTATACAGTACTTTTTAGTTATGATTGTTTGGTGTACTGTAGATATATGGATTCGCAACAAACTACTATTTTTCACTAGTATTTCCATATTAGTTTTTTCTAAAATTTATATTGTAAAGTAAAAAGTTTAAAAGTTGACTAATATGTTAAAAATATACATTAACGATAAAAAATACCTAGATGTTCAACAGAAGTAAGCCCTACTTTATATCGGTTGTAATATCAATCCATGCATTAACACTGAATGTTTTTCGACACTACTTACTCTACTTTATTACCCTAAGACTTCTAGTGAGCAACCGAGAATAGGGTGGAAATATGGTCTTTTGTAGTTTAAATCACCAACTTAAAAACTAATAGGAGCACCTTTCTCGCCCCATATTTTTTTTTTCTCTTCTCTTCTATGATACCCTTTTTTTACCTTGTTATAGCAAGCTTACCTTACATTATTCCATTATGATGTAGATTATAAGATAGTAATAGTGTAATACGTAGAGGTAAGACTGCTACGTTATGGGGTAAATAGAGTGTACGGCACACAAAGTTTATGAACGGCTTTGGTGCATCCCATAATATATCCTCCAAGGATAAGATAGCAGGCCAGCTCCTGAGCTACTCCAACGCAACAACCTGTGACCTTAGAGGAATGAAAGTAATTACTGACCGTCATCCTGTCCACGCCGGGAGGTAAACCCACGGGCTTCCGATGAGGATGACATCATAAGTTGGACGCAACCGACCAAATAATTAGAATGGTGTTAACCAAAATTGCTCTTCAGGGGGGAGAGAGTAAAAAAAAAAGGACTTCTGTTTCCGCACCAAGAGAAGCTTATTTCTCCGTAGTTTGTCCTTCATGCTACCATATTTATCTCTAATATGTCCATTTTGCGAGATGAGACAAACTTCATGGACAGTTGAATACTTTATTGTATTGTTGAAAATTGCTAGAAGGGTAAACAAAAGCAACATTAAAAGAAATAAATTTGATTTGAACCACATGAGATGAGAATAATTTAAAAGTTATCCTGCCAAAAGGGGATATAAATACTGTATATGATAATTTTATGGTTACACAAAAATAAACGAAAGGCATGGTCGAAAATGATTTGTACATAAAAAGTCATAGAATTTATACAAACTCTTGGTGTATGTTCTTTGAGCCTGCTATGCAGAGGTCTCTTTTGGATTATCCCCCACAGATTCCCACCCGACAGCGTATTCTGTGTCTAGTCAATATCGCATTGATGAGGAGGTCAGGGCTCAAATCCAGGCCGGGTGCACTGCTTGGTGTGGAGATTTTACACCTAGGACACAAACAAGTAAGAAACAGACACTCAACCTCCATGTTAAAATGGTTGCGCTCCTTTTGCCAGCTTGAGTCCTTCAACAATGAGCCTCGCTAGTGTCACTGCTGGGTGATGATAGGACTAACCGCAGCGATCCTAGTGTTGACGGACTCAAGCTTCCAAAAGGAGCGCAACCATTTTAACCTGAAGGTTGAGTGTCTGGGTATATTATTTGTCTGTGACATAGGATCTATCACCATGGTTTCACCATTCTTGCTCCACACTTTTGTGCGTAGAATTCCTCTATACTGTCAACCTAATCCCTACCCCTTAAGAGGGTAGTCAGAAATAAATTATTATTATTAATAAATCGTGTGTATCACAAATTAATCCATGATGGCTAGCCACAGGAATCAAATACAACTAAGGGGAAAATGACAACCTGAAAGCGGGAATCCAATACGGGACCTTAAGCTTTACGTGCCAACGTCCTGCCACTTAACTATCCTGGTTCGTCTTGTATCCACGGTCATATTCAACTAGGTGACCTGGTGGTCTAGGGGTAAGGTGTCGGACTTCTATGCTGGCGGCCGGGGTTCAATCCTCGGTCCCGGCACAGATTTATCTGATTTCCAAACNGGGGTTCAATCCTCGGTCCCGGCACAGATTTATCTGATTTCCAAACCCTTCCTTCACCTCTGACAAGACATCTTGTGAATGTGGGGAATGCCAGGCCTCCACCGTGGTTCGGATTCCACGTTAAACTGTAGGTCCTCCATTTCATCTCACAATCACCCTACCATTACACATTAGCGTAAGTGCGTATAACCCGAACGGGTAGTAAGACGCGATGCTAATAATAATAATAATAATAATAATAATAATAATAATAATAATAATAATAATAATAATAATAATAACATATTACACTAGAAAATAAAGAAGAAATACATAAGAATATAATATAATGGCAACTACACAAAGGGTATAATTCCGTCTATGAAAACAAAGGGTTTAGGAAGAAAGAGGAACGATTTCAAAAATAAATATAAATTACATGTGGTTTTGCCTGATAATTCTCGGAACTTATAAAGTAAAGTTTCAATTATTGTTAACTAAGAAGTCAGCTGCTAAATATATATATTATATTTTTTATAATATTGACAAAAATATGTTGTACTAGCATTTTTAATATTGCAATTGGTTTATTTACATCACCACTGCGATAACAGTTTTTTTCCCAAATTCAGTACTTTATTAAAAGTTCCATTTATTTGGGGGACATATCCCCCCCCCCTTGTCTCCCTGCTACGACGCCCGTGGATGGGGTGGTAAATATCTATTTTGTTAAAGAGGCAACCAATACCTCTTTTTCCAGTGGCAGCAATGTAAAGTGTGAGCTGTGTTCTTTTCATTGTAAAAAGCCATGTCCATTCCCATGTACATGTCTCTTAGCATAATACCTGTTTAAAATCAACGGATTCATTTCTGGTCTTGTAATATGTCACGTTGGCTTTTGTTGGACAATGATTGCGAATAGGAATAATTTTTTAGTGAACCTCAAAATCTAAGAGTCGCATATATATTAAATACTCTATTGAAGATCAAATATTTTCTCCAATGAAAGTGTGAAACTGCTCCTCAATTGAAGATTTAGTTATAAACAACATTTTTAGGGTACTTATGTGAATTTTCGGTCACCAAGTATTCTTACACCTTTAGGCTAAGGGTTATTTGTCTGCAATATTTCAGCTTCTCAGGTCTTCTCAGATCAGATATATTTTCGACATGTTTTTTTTGGAAATTCCCCCTATTGCAATTTGTTGTCACCAAGTATTCCTGCATCCTTATGGGATAAGAGCTGACTGCCTGCAAAACTTAAGATTCCTCGGTGAGCCTTGATATTTTTTTAAAAAATTCACAGTTTTTTTGAGTCCCAACGAAAATGTTCGGTGGCCAGTATTGTTGGATCCTTTCGGGTTAGGGAATACCTACCTGAAAAACTTTAGCTTCCTAGGTTATTAAGCTTCAAGAGTATTTTGACTTGGTTTTTATGGAATTCCCTTCCCCCCTTGATAGTTTTCCATCACCAAATATTCCTGCACACTTTTGGATTAGGGAATACCCGTTTACACAATTTTACCTTCTTAGGTCTTCTGAGCTTCGAGACTTTTTAGACTTTGGTCTTTTTGAAAATCTCACATTTTGGAGGTGCCAATGGTAATTTTCAGTCAGCAAGTATTCCTGCACCCTTTTGGGTTTGGGGCTACTTGCAAAATTTCATCTTCCTAGAGCTTTTGGGTTTCGAGATTTTTTCAGCTAGATAGAAGAACTGGTAATTATTACAGTAGAGATATCCCTCTTTACTGTATTTTATTCTATATATAACAATATAATATAATACAATATATTTTAAATCAGTAAAAAAACCCACACACAATCATAAATGTCATAATAATTGAACCTTCAATTACATTTTTCTTCTGCTGTTTATAGTAGTACACTAAATGTAAGTTAATATGTACAGATATTTTCGTTTAGTGCGAGTAGTATAAATATTCAGCTATAATATAATTTTATATTTTATTAAATCTAAAAATGACAACTGAACATTGGAATCTAACCCAAGACCTTTGATTTATTACGTCAATGTTCTTACCACTGAGCTATCCAGGAATCGTCCCTTGCCCAGGGTCATTCTTCACTCCTATTTTAAGACAGAGTCTGTTATAAACGTGTGTAAATCATCAGCTTACACTGAGCACTAAAATGATCATGATTCTTCAGATAACACAGCCCACCTTCGACTCAGGAGGGCTTTATCGTGCCAATAGCACGAAATGTACAAATGCGTATCACAAGCAGAGTTAGATAGCTGTGCTATTATATAGTTGTTAATTAAGATATTAGCAATATCCAAATGTATTGAATTAAATTGAAAAATACACCTGGACATGGGAATTGAGCCCTGGACATTTGACCAAGTAGGCCAGTGTTTTTTAAAATAATAGACCCGCTACTTGACTGAGGCTATCTTTGAAGTGCTCGGAAAAAAATATTTTACCTGCAACTGTGAGTACGTTGTAATAATTGTCAAGTTCATATAATCTACAATTAAATTTGAAAATAATAATAATAATTTAGAATACTGCCTACGATAAACGCCCATCTTTGTTTAAAAATGAAAATTTTCCTTTAATTTATATATTTGTCAACTACAATTATTTACCAACCATTAAGCTTCAGCCTTGTACGAGTATTTTGGCCTATCATACCTAATAAAAACAATGTGTTAACAATGTAACTAATCATAAAATACCCACTTAGGTGGATGCATTGTCTGTGGCGCTAATTTCCAAGTGCCGACTACCACTAATGGGAAGATCAAGGTTCAAATCTCGGTCGGGTGAACTGAGGGTGGTTTTTCCAAAACCGTTTACCCCTTGCCCTCCGCGCAAATTTAGCACCTCCTTTAAAAATATAACCTATAACACCCCTAGAATCATTAGCGTAATTAGAACATAAGTGTATAACCCAAACGGGTAGTTAGACGCTATGCTAAAAATAAAATAAAAAATGAAACAATATTGATTGTGATCTAATGTTTATAGACATTTTGCTTTAAGGAAAGGGCGCTACGCACAGGTCCATCCTTTCAACGCCCAAGCGTGACGCGTGGTGTGTCGTGACTTCAACTTCCGGTTCCGGTTCCTGTCTATGAAAACGTGTTTGTTTGGCCTTTAGGCTATAGCAGTGGCTCGTGGTGGCACAATGCAGTGGATAGGGAATGAGCGTCTCTTTTGATGTGAAAAAGCAAACCATTAAGCTCTAGCGCCAGTCAGTCGCTTGTAGGTGACTCTCTCTGACATAATGTTAGGAATAGCACAACGACGAGAACTCAGAATGTTTAAACCGGCCATTGAAAAAGGGAGCAAGTCCTATTTCACAGTGAACAATTTACAGTCCTCCCGGAATTGGAGCCCAGGACTCTTTTATACATACATGCATACATACATACATACATACATACATACATAAATACATGCATACATACATACATACATAAATACATGCATACATACATACATACATACATACATGCATACATACATACATACATACATATATATACATACATACATACATAAATACATACATACATACATACATGCATACATACATTCATACGTACATAAATACATACATACATGCATACATACATACATACATACATACACACACATACATACACACATACATACATACATACATATATGCATACATGCATACATACATACATACACACATACATACATACATGCATACATAAATACATACATACATACACACATACATACATACATGCATACATACATACATGTATACATACATACATACTTACATACATACATACATGCATACATACATACATGCATACATACATACATACATACATACATACATACATATATATATACATACATAAATACATACATACATACATACATTCATACATACATGCATACATCAATACATACATACATACATACATACATACATACATACATACATACATACATACATAAATACATACATACATACATACATACATACATACATAAATACATACATACATACATACATACATACATACATACATACATACATACATGCATACATCAATACATAAATACATACATACATACATACATACATACATACATACATTCATACGTACATAAATACATACAGGTTGACAGACAAACAGAATGCTAAAAACAAATGTTTCTGTGGCACATCAAATTAGGCCTACGTTTTCATAAAATTTTCGAGCTATACATTTTCATTATCACAATAATATCTCTATATTTTGTTGTATGATAAATTAAAATGGTAGCTTTGGAAGCTATTTCTAAAAGAAGAAGTGAACTCTTCCACGTCTGGGATACATCCTGATCAACAAAGCCAGTTCTTCATGGCCGGAACTAAAGAAGACTGTGTTCTTGGAGGTGACAATGGCCTTTGAAGACAAAACTTCCTCCAGTTGTTGTGGTCACCATGTATGGTAGTGGGCGGGGTCATTAGTTCACGAGACCTTCAACACGTTGTGGGTAAGCGAGGCCATCCTCTAGCGCCTAGACTCACATCTGTGTTGTTAATTGTGATTTAAACCGTGCTTTTGTTCTTGAGATCTTTGCTTGTTTTACGTCCAATTTACCAACTTGTATTTAAATACTTTTCGAAAAAATAATTACTTGGAAGATTCTATTTGTCTTTTTGTTTTAGACACTTTTAAGCTTCTGAGTTTATCATGCGCGTGCCAACAATTCAAGGTCAAAACTAATCCGTTTGAAATAAGAGCCAAGGTATACATTAAGCATAAATAAGGGAAATCCCTGTAGTTAGATTATTATAAACGTTAATAAAACTAATTTCATATATTTATACGTCAAATAATATTTTAGGGAACTATCACTGCTAGCAAATTGTATCAATGCCGATATAATATTAATAATGGTATAGTTACAATTCTTCAATAATAAGATAATTTAATAAAGATATATTTTCCAAACCGAGCTTCCACTTATACTAAAATACTTCATACCCAGGGCCCAGATTTTGATGACCTGTAAACAAATTTTTGGTCCCTCATATGCAATGCTCATAAGTAAATAAACTCTGTTCATGATTCCTTTGTTGTAGGAATGTACTTTTTATGTCTTTTTTTCTCATTTTTGAATTTTGGGTAATATTTTATTGGTTTGCGTCATTCTATAGTAAATTTTTTTACATTTTTGAGGCATTTTAAGGCATTCATATTGAGAAAGTATATTTTTAAATACCATACAATCAATACTAAATGCGTATTTTTTCCCCAACACACAGGTGTCGAAATGAGACTTAAAATGTAGCCAGTGAGCTTTGTATCTTCTTTGCTTTTTATGGTTGTAAAATACACATTCCTGATTATAAACTGCAATTAACCTGGAAAGGTTTGTGTTGGGAGGGGGTAGCTATTTCTGAAACAAACATTTGTAAATCAAATTATATTTAGCAAAATGTAAGAGTTTAGTTGTTAAAGGCATTTCATCGCATGAATATTTTTTAGTTTACATCAATTTTATAAAGTGCGTGTTTGATTTAATAGTGTGCATTTATCACGAGTTTTGTTCATATTTTCAGGTCATTTTATAGGTAATTTTTTGATTATTTTAAGGTCATCAAAATCCGGGCCCTGTTCGTATTCATGGGTTAGTTACAAATATATTCTTAAATATCTTGGCTAAAAATTAGTTTATTCCAATGCAACTTCATGAAAATACTTTTACTGAAAAAGACTATTGAGTAAAATTCACACTAAACTCTTAAGAGCTCATCTCACCTCACGGATAACATTTAATTTATACCCTGATTTTGGTAGAAAGATCAGTTTCGAAAATACAGACAAATTTTTGTGGTCAACATTTACAACATTTGACTATATAATTAGTAATATTTTAAAGGTATTGAAAGTATCTATTGAACGTGACGTGATGTTTGGAGATCATATGACCTGACGTATGCACACATTAAGATCATTTAAGTAACTTTTCTAGCTGTCAAGTAGTATTGTTCCTCCCAGAATCCTGTTGGCGTCTCATCTTGGTGTGGTAGCCTGGAGTCTTCATTAGCAAACTGTATTGAGACCAGTGAAACTGTTTTACAAGATTATCAAGTAAACAGACTTGAAAATTAATTTTTATCATGAAAAACACTATTAAACATATAGCAATTTCACTGGTGTTAAGTGAAGAATACAGAAACCTGCAATTTGAGCCAAAGTATGATTCGAACGTAAGTGTGTATCTAATTTCCCGGCTACTCGGCAGTGAGTTGAAACCTGAGAAATGGTCATTGTTTTTGCAGTTTTTATATCACAACTTTTTTTGTAGAAAACAAACAAATAGTGCTTCAGTACAAAATATATAAAGTTTAATTTTCTTCACATAGTGGCGAGAGAAGACATACTTTTTAGATGAAGGAAAAAAGTTTTCGTTGAATTCTAAGACACCCTTGACAGAATGATATTAAACAATGTGTTGATATCACCATGTGGAGAAAATTAAACTCTATGTTTGTACTGAAGCAATATTTTATTAATTTAGGGTAAAATGTGTTTGGATACAAAAATTGCCAAAACACATTTTCTCGCATTCCCTACATCCCAATCTTAAGTATCCCTTCACTGGAGGGGCACTAATACTAAGAATAATTTCACTATTTTCGGTAAAGTACTTCTAATTTTTTTAACCCCACCTCCAACTACCTGTTCAGGCTATAGGCATCAATTACTCTAATGAGGTAAGGCTAGGGAAGGAAGCATTTTAGAGGTAATTTGGCCGCATGTGCTTGGAAGGAGAGTGGAAAACAGTTTAGGGAAAAACCCACTGTGAGTATGCCCAACTGGGATTCAAACTCATATCTCCAAGTCATTAGCATGTTGTTCTAACACGAGAAAGACACCTTAGACCGTTAAACCTCTGAAACTGTTGACAACAGTTAAATTCAGATGTGTGATTTGAAATAGAAACCTTATAATTTAGTAAAGAGAATATAATTAATTTGAATGTAAAAAAAAAGTTCTTAGTTTCAGTAGCTTGTTTAAAGTTTGACTCCGCATCAATCCATGGTGTTTTTGATAAATTAATGTGGATAGTTAAAATGTTAATATGAATTTAATAAGAAATTTAACTAATTGAGTATTTAAGATTCAAATAGCCAAAACTATTATTTATGCTTTAGTGAGAATTACTCCGTCTAGATATCATATTCTGAAAATTGAAAATTGAAAAATGACACCTGGACACTGGCTCACATTCCCGTGTCCAGGTGTCATTTTTCAATTTTCATAATAAAAATTATTGTGAATTAACAATTATTAATTATTAATAATAGTAATTAGTAATTAGTTAGTAACTTTTGGTTATTTGATTGTGAGAATATCAATTATTCAACTTGAATTAAGCTAAACACAACAAAATTTACGTAGACCAAAATATTGAACGAGTCTATTTACCCGCTTTGGTGGCCGCATGGTCTATGCCGATACTCTCGCTGTAGACTAGACTGCCGATGACGGAAGGTCAAGGCTCGAATCTCGGTCGGGTGTATTGAGTTTTTTACTGTGCCTCCACGCAAATGCGGGTACACTTCCTATAAATATAACCTTCCTACTCACTAAACCTATTAGCGTAATTAGTACATAAGCGTATAACCCGAACGGGTAGTAAGAAGTAGTGATAAAAAATATCCTGTCGACAACTGTGCCTTGTGACAGTTTGGTGCGTGTGTATAAATCATAAGTAGGCCCTAACACCCGGAGACTGACTCACTAATCATGACCTTGATCACTGTGTGGGACTCGCGTAATGACATCTCCCGGCGAGATAACATGCGACCAAATCAACCAGCCGGACAAACAAATAAATTACCTCTAATAATGAAAAGGGACCAGTGAGCATTTACTTACCAGACTTTAAATTGACCGACGCCATAGTCGAGGGACCTGTAAGGTTTTCTGGTCACAAGGGGGGGAGGAACAAATTCCCATCAGGTTTTCAAATATATCAATAATTATATCCTCGGTCAAGGTCCAAAACAATGTATTACATTAATAGTTGAAAGTTATAGGAGTATCACACAAGCCTACTTGTAACTATAGTATTCGTAGGAATTATAACTAACACTTTTTACGAGGGATAAATAAGCGATCAGCCTATTCAAAGAACAAATTCTTTCTCATCTGAATTAGAAAAATATTATAAACGGCACCATATATTTTATTCAATTCACTTTGATGGCTAAAAATGGTTTTGTCTCATAAATACACAACATTAACTAATGTCTGAATAAACCAGTACTCAATGCCTGCAGATAAACCACACTCGTCTGGAATCAAACTCAAGATTAAATGTTATATGTAAGGCAATATTATAGGTTTCTAGCCACATGAGTTGTCATAAATTAAACATTTCAATATACCCTCCAGCTGTATTCAAAATTGTCAAATAAACTTCATTAATCATGTTAGCTTTAATTTTGAAAATTACTTTTCCCATTGAGTAGATTTTTGAAGAGCATACCCCTCACGTTTTATAATCTACATTATTGTAATAGATATATATTTATATATTAATAACTAAATAGTTTGATGCATTGGACATATATTTGTATACATCAGCAGGTCCTCTTTTCTGATTTTCGAACAATCGAAGCATCTGTTTACTCAATATAGAACATTACTATAGTCAAATCTCAACGAGAAACCCTAATCAGAGGTCACGTGGACAAATATCTCTTGTCTCTTCTTGACTGGTTTGCTGGTAATGGGGATGTCAGGGTTCGAATCTAGGCTGATTGTACTAAGGTGGTTTCTTTCTAAAGAATTTTCCACTCACCTGCCACACAAATGTGAGTATATTTCTCATAAAATCTTCTTTCCTCATACCTACTTTATTAGTGAAGATTTGCGGGTAGACCCGAAGTATATTAAGTTGTGGAACATGGATTAAACAAAAGCAAACTTTTGAAGACAACAGACAGAATTTTACATTTTTAAAGGTAAAGTGGATACAAATAATTTATTTAAATGTATTGTAGCTAAATGTATATATTTTTAATGTGCAATTTTCATAAGACCACCGCCAATCTCACCATTCTACTCATATTTAAGATGTACATTTTAAACACAACGTGTGATTAGCACATGACTTACAAACTGACCTAGCCACGGCCAGCACACCCATCGCTAAGCACCCAACCTTTGATCTTCAGAAATTTAATGTCTGTAAAATAAAATACAACTTATCTGCACACAAGTACCAAATTTTATATACCTCCTGGAAACTGATACAGGGTCCCTCTAGACCAGAGGTCCCCAACCTTTTTGTACCTTAGAGCATATTCAAAACTAACGGTAGTGTGGCAGGCACCAATCACTTTTTCAAGGTAAATTTATAGCCGAACATAATTCATAATGCAAATAAAACACACACACACAAATACAAATTATTATATTGTGAGTTTAAAATTTAAAAAAAACATCTTTTAAATTCGCATATAAAATAACGCAAATTTAAACAATTGAAACAATTTTTACCAAACCAAAAGTTAATCTCAATAAATACATAAAATAAGGTTTTAACAAGACTAAAATAAATACACAAGGAAATAATTTAATTACTTACCACCATTTTGGTGCTTGGGTTCATTTTTAAAATATATGTTTATTCTGTGTTTATTTGGGCGACAAAGCTGGGTAGACCCATGTCAAGATATTTACAAAGGAAATAGAAGTATTAGCGTGGTATTAGTGAGTAGAGTGATAGTTCCGAGTAATAAAGTACATTTTGAAAATGAGCTGGCAAATAAAGAGGAATGAGAGGGAGGGATTGGAAAGAGGGAGACTTTCAATCAACAACTTCTTGAGAACAGCATACCTGGAGATAAGCACAAACTTGGTTTTTGTGGGAAAAGTGACATATTAACATTATTAGTCAAGAACTTTATAGCTGTGGTCAAAAAGTGACGTACAGGCGGAAAAAGCTCGGTGGGTGCCACGGTGCCCGCGGACATAGGGTTGGGGACCCCTGCTCTAGACCTTGAGTCAAACTCTCTGACCATACACTCACGAAGACATCGAACCATTGTTTGGTTCAGTGAAACCCGCACTGGTGTCAGTCATATACACTGGTTATCATATCAACTGAACGAACTGCATAGCTTTATTGGAAAACACCGTTGTCTTCATCGTGTTTTCACGTGGTCAGTCAATATTCCCTTAGATATAAGACATATTTTGCAACGCTGGTTCGTTGAGGCTGCCATTAGTTCTTTCTTATCACAGCACACCCCCTTCAGAAATAACTTAAAGCGAGGAAATTTGGTAACACCTAACAAAGAGATAGAGCGAAGGTAAAGCTTTTATCCATCATAACTGTAGCTTAATTTGAGGTGATATTGTGTATAGTCTTGTTTGCAAGTGACAGGAAGATCGGGGTTCGAATCTTGATGGGATGTACTGAGAGTGCTGTTTCCTAAATTATACAGCACTTTTCCTCTATTAAAATGAGGCTACATTTTTTTAAAATTATATTTTACTCATCCCTAACACATTAGTTAAATTAAATTGGCATAACATTGGTGGGTAGTAAGACGTGGATCAATCAAAAAATTCTGTGAACAAATTTGAAAGGTTCTCGTTTAACCGCTCCTCGAAGTCTCTCGGTTGGTTCAGTTGTAAGTGTATAAAGAAGTCACGAGCGGACCAGATATTTTCATGTTTTATTTTGATGCTTACCCTGGCGAAGAGAAGCAAGCAACCAGTGTTTTCTGTCGCGCAGAGAGTGACTCACGCCCTGAGGAGTGAAGTCATTGGCCGCTAATGAAAGAGCTCAGCGGAGCACGGCCGGACATGACAAAAGTCTTCTTGTTTCCACTGGGGCCTCCAAGTGCCCGACAGTATGGCGGGATCGCCATCCGATGGCTCATTAAATGTGTTTTTATGTATTCATAACCAGACCATGCGTATTATAGGTAACAATTTTGAGAGATGGTGTAAAATTTTGACAGCTGTTTTGTGCATAGTAGTCACCTTACCCAGGGAAAAAAAAAACCACTTAAATCCACTTTCTTGCCTTTCCAACCAAGTAGCAAGGTTTGCAGTAAGTTCAGCAATAGTTCAGACGTTTTGTGATTTCTATAAAGATCTTTAGCTCAAGACCTGTTTGTAGAGACATCAACTCCTTTTTTATATGACATCGAAAATACTTTTTAATGGCGTTAATGCAGTTACCTATTAACTTAAATTATACAGACTGGCTGAGAGTACCCAGCGATAGCCGGGTGTTTTTTTTTTTTTATTAATACCGTAGTTGAAGATTTTTCTTTGTACTACATTTATATTTAAAAGAAAATACTACTATATTAAACAGCAAATACTGATAGAAAAAACATGGGATAACTTTTTATGATCACAAACCTATAGCTACGTGATTTAAGCGTTCAAGCTCAAAATATATTTTGCAAAAGTAAAAAAAATAAAATTGCACCGTTACTTTTTCTTTAGTGTACACCCAAATTTCTAGTTGTATAGTGGTTTTCTTAAGCTACCCACACAGTTAGTCAGTCACCTAGTCAAAAGGCGTCAGTCTTGTAGTAGACTAAATATGAAAGTAAAAATAAACGCCATAGCCATTATCCCTGGGTAATTACATCAATTTTCCAATTTAAATGCTCCTTGGTTTGAATGTTCCTCATGAAGTGGTCACGATGTAAAATGCGTCAGGATTTCAATGTAGGTAAATTTCCCAATATGCACATTCTAAGGAAGGCTTTCCCAAGCTCTCTGAGTTCCTGACCAGTTTTTCAGTAATACATTTTTTCTCGTGATCCACAAAATTTTTACGATTATTTTATACATTTAACTAGTTTATATTAATTATAAACTAGTCAAAAATATTTTGTATGCATTTACATAGTAATATAACCTTTATGATATATTGTTTAAATATTTGTGTATGGAAATGTAAATACTCTTTATAATAATCAAGTTTTTGACAGACTTATAGTATATTTATTTATTAAACATATACTAAAAAAATACGCTTCTAGTGACGATAGTGATGCCGGTTTCTTTCCAAACAAATTTTTCACAAAGAGTCAGAGTTTAAATGTTTTGTGATTTGTTGTTTAGTAATATTAACTTAAATATTTTATCATTTGGTACGACCATGTATCCGGGAAGCTTCGTACGAGTTTGGGATAGTCTTCCTTTATATCACAATCCATAGAGCAGTGAGTTATGAATAAAGCCTCGGATAATGTAATGAGTAATGAATGACTAATGAACGTTGTATTAGGTTAATTTCGTTAACTTTGCTTATTTGTTTATTGATGATATACAGTATCTCTTTCCTGAAGAATGGATCAACTGTATTTTGCTTTGTTAATTTAAGATTATTTAATTAACATTTCAGAATCTATGGATCAAAATTAATAGTTTTGTTTTAAGTAAAACCTATTACTGTGTTCTGATTGGACTAACGTTAGGAAAAGACAACCCCAGAAGGTTTTTCGAGGACTTTCTTAAAATCTACGCCTTTAAGCGGTGTGTTTAAATATACGGTGAAGGAAAACGTGTATAAACATCTCTTCCACTGATGTTCTTGTTTGAAGTTATTTGGGAAATAAAAATGACTCATGTATTGTATCGTATCTTTATGACCATATCTTATAATAAATACATTGCATGTGCATGGTCTGTTATGTCCGTACTTTCATCCACTTGTAATGTAAAATAAATTGACAATCTTGAATTGGGCTTGTGACAGTTTGCCCCGTTCCCCTTAAGCTGTCCCACACTCCTATTCTGTACCGCTCGGTGGCTCCTCCTTCACATTTTGGGGACAAATAATTAACAGTTTATTAAAGTTTCCAAGGACTGGAATTTACTTTACCTAGTCCGGTACCGGGTTGCGATCCACTATTTGGGGAATACTGTCACAAGTTTTCCACACGTACGTAAGGCTATTCAAAATTTATGATTTAAATTTTTCGAAGTTTGTCAGTCCTCCGAACTGGAGGGAAATTGGTTAAAAGCTTCAGACGCGGAAAAAAAACGAAAAAAAAAAGGCTTAAAGTGCAGATATGCAGGGTTCTTAAAATAAGTATTAAAAGATGAAGCTTTATAAATGTTGCGGTTAAACAGTCTAAGAAATTAAACTCTGAATATAATGTAAAAGTAAAAAAATAATCAACCTGAGATACACAACCTGTGGAAACCATGGTACGTAGGCCTAGACCAAGTTTCAATCGTTTATGTAGCATAAAAATATATTCAATTTTAATTTATTATTATATTAAAACTACATCTGTAGAGAAAATGACTTGACATATGAATACATTAAAGTATAGCTAGTAACTTTTCTAGCTGTCAAATAAGGCTTTTCATATAAAAATTGGACTACCTTTTGACAATGTTAGTATTTTATATTACCTACACCCACTTCGATGGCATGGTTAGCTAACGTTGAGATAGGATGTCAAGGTTCGAATCTAGTTTGGGTGAACTGGAGGTGGTTTTCCACTCTCCCTCCACACAAATGAGGGTGGGGAAGTTTGAAAGAAAATGAACAAGCATCCTGTTGTAAAGAGGTTAGTAAATTCCCCCCCAGATTACTCCAGGGTCAGAGTCAAGCACACTAGTGGTGTGGGGTGTACTACTCTCAGTGTCTGGATGGATGGAGGTGATGTGTGTTTGTCTTGTCATGTGGGCGTGCGGAGGGACACATACACACATGCGGCGTGTGTAGGTAGTGTAGCCCGTCTCGGAACCGGGTCATACCGCCTCTTCTAGACCACAATGTATGGTCCGGGGCAAACGTATGCGTCAGTGAGTGCTCTTAGCTTGTTCTGTACTTTATATAATCTGTTGTTATATAATCAACACAAGAGTTGAAACATAAATTTACACTAAGACAGTCACAGAATATTCATAATGTCAGCCTTCACGATAGCTAAAAAGGTTACTATATATAAAATGTTACGTATCCATACTTCTAACCATCAAAGATCTAGCTGTCACATTGACATTTACAGTTGTAAATCAATGAGAACTGTTTTGTTATTTGTGTTTTGTTAGTATTCGACAATCGTACCTGTGGGGCTTACTGTACATTTTCATATGCAATTGAAGGTTCCTTGTGACTCACACCGATGTGCAGGTGGACAAAGGTGTCTGTCTTCTTTATTCTCGTGGTGGAGAAGTTGAGGTTCAAATATCATCTGCGTGTATTGAGGTTTTTTCCTAAATAGTTTCCCACTTTCCCTCTATGCAAATACCGATACAGCTCATCTTAGATTATGCCCTCCTCATCTCTACCCCATTAACGTAGCTACGTGAACAGCCCGGATGGGTGGTAGGACTCGTAACACAAACACACAAAGATGGTATGCTCTACAGATGTACCCTTTGCAGTTGTAGTTTAATTTTTAGCCGAGAAATAATGAGTTGATACAAAGGGCTTATTTTCACAAAAATAAAAACTTTGAACGAAAAATACACACACTCTTGCTTTAATTCATTGTTTACTGGATAAAAGAAGGGGACTGAGGGGGTAGCTTAACCCATTGGTTGATATTTCTGAGAGGGATAAGGCATTAATATTTTCTTAGATATTGGTCGTATAATCCGAACGAGTAGTAAGACGCAGTGCTAATAATAATAATAATAATAATAATAATAATAATAATAATAATAATAATCTTAGATATCCATTTTCAATTCATTTCAGAAATGATGCAGATGTGTTCCAGTTATTAAAATTAATACAGATGATTGAAAAGTGATATTGTTGCTTTAAGGTGGGGATATAGGGGACGCGAGAAAAGGTGAGTTTGGCGGGTTTCTCATCAAAACTTTTTTTTGTAAAAATAAATCAAATATTGCTTCAGTAGAAATATATATATATTTTTTCACGTGGTGATATCAACAGTTGTTGAATGCCTTTCAAGGATTCATGGAATTTAATGAAAACGTTTTTCTTCATTTAGTATAATAATTGTTGATATCACCACGTGAAGAAAATTAAGCTCCATGTTTGTACTGAAGCAATATTTTATTTATTTTGGCCCAAATATGAGTTGCTATAAAAACTACAAAAACACTGGCCTTTTCTCCCTTTCTCTACCCTCCCACCTTAAAATTGCGGAACTAGCGCAATATATATATATATATAACTATTTTTAACGATTGATATACTGCAATTTTAGTGAACTCATAATAACTCGCACCTTCCCTTCTTTGTCACCACGTAGGTATTAAATGTTCTACTTTGTAGGTATTCGAGTCGTATTCTTTCAAAGTTTTTTTAAAAGAGTTATAGGTTCAAAACTCTCAGACAAGGTTTAAAGAAATCAAAATCCACTCACATCGTCTGTGACCGAGTATACCGGTGAAATAAGGCAGTCGTGTGACGTTCAAGAACGTGGGAAAGGGGAAAGAATCTTTGGCGGAAACCAGAGAAAATGTAAATAATTGCAGGGGGAGGGAATCTGTTTTCTCCTTTCACTGAGCTCTGGTGATTGATCAGAGCGAATGTCCCAACAGCCATTGCGCACTGGTGCGTGCCCAGGAAGTACTGACGGCGCGACACAAAAACACCGTGAAGCCGGGCTCACGATCGGAAAATCAAGAGTTAAAGACGATTGCGTGCGCGATGTACACGTCACGCGGTAAGTTTGTTTCGAATGTGATGATTCTTTGGGCACGTGGGCTAAGCTTATATCTGGTCTGGCTTGCTGGTGATGATGAGATTGGGACTCTAATCCCTGCCGGGTGTTCTGTGAGTGGTCTTCCACATGTGAACCGTTGATATTGTTTTAATATCGTAGACTTTGTTGGTATTGGGGTAAAGTGCTCGCCTCAGGACAGAGATAGAGTCGACGGAATTTCTTGAACGATAAAACCCGTGACAAAACTTCCCTTGGGAGGTAGGCCCTTTCACCCTCGCTGATAGACTTTCTCGTGTGCTGATATAATCACTCGATTCATAAAGTGCCAGTTTAATACCTCAAATAAATCATTTAAATCCTCTCTCCACGCGAAAACTGATACACTCATTTTAAATTATATCTTCTTCATCAATACCCTATAAGTGTAAATATACCGATAGTCCGAACGGGTAGTAAGACACGATGGAGAAGAAAATAAAGGGTACGACACAAACAGTAAGCTAACCCTAAATAAAGCTTTCTCCGATAATTAAGTACAGTATTATTTATCGTGTCTCAAGATAACCTGGAGCTTTATTATTTCGATAGGTTTCCTGCAATGCATCATGGGAGGAACGCTGCTGTCCTCAAGGGATTGACTTGACAGAAAGATCAACTGGGTCAATACTCTTGTTACCTAATTGCATATTCGAGTCTATTCCTCACAAAACTCGTGACCCTTTAGTCAAAGACAGATGCCGCTTGATTGGGGCGAGAGGATAGGACGGTTGGCTTACGTTATTTGTTTCCATCGTGCTCCACTTCTTACTACCCATCCGGTAAACTCGCATATTTACACTAATGAGGTAGGGATAAGGTAGATTTAATTTATAAGAAGTGAACTCGCATTTGCATATAGAGAGAGTGGAAAACCATTTAAGGAGAGCACCTCCGTATACGTGACCAAGATTTGAACTCCAAACTTCCTGTTATGGGTAACAAATATGTATTGTTTGATCCCACGCCACAGTGTCTGATAAATCGAATACAAGTCTAAGGATCCCGGGTTCGAACACAAGAAGGGCCTAAAATAATACCCAAATGATTATCATTAATGTTTTGTATATTATTCTAGATTGAGCATTACTTGTAACGTAATATAGTGACACTTTTAGAAGAGGTAAGGCCTACACATGAAACATGTAGAAGATTCAACACTGACAGTTTTAATATTAAGATAGTTACTCTTTCTCAATTAGCTACCAAATATTTATTTTGTGTATTATTTAAGAAGCTGTCCCCATGATAGGTTCTTAACCATTAAGTTTAACACTAAAGTTATAAACAATCTAATCGAAAGATAAGAAATTGATAGGGTAGTTTAAAATAAAATTTATCCACATTAGGATTTTGAGCACCATGCTATTATTACCAATGTTGGTATATGATTAGTTTGTTTCCCAATCAATAGGTGATAAATTAACGTTGTTGGTTCTGGTTAGTACTTGAATAAAGTTAGGATGATCCACAAATAGCCAGTACGTTGGTATTCAAACATAGTAAAATAAACGCAATCTCAATCTTTTATTTAGGGGTGAAGTCCGCTTCCTTAGCTGAGTCGGTAGTGCATTTGCATACTGTTCCAGGTTCGAATCCTCAAATCCCCACATGACTGACAAACTTATGATTTGTGTAGTTGGGGGTTTCATCCTTCCATAGTGATGATTTGAATGCTCTACTCATTTCAGAATGAAGTTAGTTTGTACTTCTGGTGCTGATATAATCTGTAATTATTGAAAGCGCTCAGTTATAGTCGCCCCTAGCATCAAAAGGGACTAGGCCTACTCGCCACGTTAAGCGGTATTCGTTTCGCATAACCATTTACCAGCGATTCTGGTGGTTAGGCTGACCGGTCGCTCTTGCGTGTAGTTAAGGTTGCCTAGCCTACGTCTTGGTCGTGATGCATCCGATCAGACAAAAACGGTTTATTTCACTTTACCTTTTCCTTATCTGTCGCACAGCCTGCGGACCGTGGACGAGCAGTAGCTAGCAGATCTTCAAGATGGCCACCGTACCGGTGTTGGCTGGCGCCGCAGGTGTGGAACATCCGTTCCAGCGTCACAACGTGTCAGAGTGGTCCCACTTGGATCGGCTGACAGGGGTCCTCGAGCATGCCAGAGTGGAGTCCGACCACTGGGCTGCCAGCCGCGCCGGATCAACAGGCAACTATAACAAGGTAGGAGCCAATTATCTTGTGCCACGTGACATCTAGCAATCGGGCCAGCCCCTCTCCTGGCTAATGCTGTGCATTCCCTTAGAATACAACCAATTACTCCAGGATTTTTAGCACCGCGTCTTACTACCTGTTCAGGCTATACACCTATGTACTAATTACGCTGATGAGTTAGAGATGAGAATGATTGAATTTAAAGGGAGTGTACTCTCATTTGTGTAGTGGGATAACGAGAAACCATTTAGTAAAAATCACCATCACTACACCTAGATGAGGTTTGAAACCCGATCTCTCAACCATAGGCAATCCACTATTGAGAGAGTGAAGCCTTAGACCACGAGGCCACCGAAGCGGATATTACTCCCGTGTTGTTAAATATGGATATTAAAATAGCGCAGTTTGTGTGGTTAAAATGGTTAACTACTCGATCAAGAGGGCTTGCCTCAATGCTAGATGGTAATGACCAAGATATATACTATTTGTATACGGTTTCATCATGCTTTATATCTAGTAAATATATAAGGCATTAAGCATGTTCTTATACGTACTATCTTAGATAGTTTGAAAGTCGTATGCTAATATAATTAGTGTATTTAGAAAACTCTCGATGCTACCTCAATCAATAACAACAAGTAAAACAAACAATTGGGGAAGTAGTAGCAGGAAATGGACACTTGGGACTGCCAAATTCCCTCCCCCTGAAAGTTATTATGGGTGCCAAAGGTGCCTTTTTTTGGGGGATAACGAAGGGGCCTGTTTGGGGACACCCACTTATTATTTGGCACTGATTATTTTCGATCAAACTGCCCTACAAATGTTTTAAGGGTTCTACTGTCAGTAACATACTCTAAACTATGTTCCCCAAACTTTTTTTTAAGTTCACGTTACACTTAACAAGCCTAAACATTTGGCAACACATTGCTTTATTTTGGGTACGTGTCATGGCGGAAAAAAATAATGGATTACGTACCCAGTACAATGGTTGTACGGTAGATCACAATTTGTAAAGTATATATTACATTTTCCCTAAAGTATCTTCAAATGTTTCAAGTTGAAGCTATTTTTTTACGCCAACTTCTTTTAACATTTGGAAACATTTCTTTCAAACCATTAGTAATTTGGGCTAACTTTAGCTTCGTGCGAAAGGTTTTGATTTTGTCAGATTTGTTTAAAATATTAGTAAGTACGAGTAAGTAAGATGTATTTAAAATATTAGTAAGTACGAGAAGTAAGATGTATTTAAAATATTAATAAGTACGAGTGAGTAAGATGTATTTAAAATATTAATAAGTACGAGTAAGTAAGATGTATTTAAAATATTAATAAGTACGAGTGAGTAAGATGTATTTAAAATATTAATAAGTACGAGTAAGTAGATGTATTTAAAATATCAATAAGTACGAAAAAGTAAGACATGTGGACGACAGACGACTATCTCCCGTACCAACTTAATTCGTGTTCTTATTGAACAGAGATGAGTGGTGGGTGCTCTGGGTGGGATGTGATCACACGGCACGCCGTTCACAGAACACTATTATAACTATTCAAAGAAGTCAACTTCACCCCTGAGGGTGCCAAAAGTACATCTTGCCCTTAGCTCTCCCAAAACCGATAAAGTCACTACGTCCTTTCAAGAAATACTCAACATATCAACTTGTTTTTAACAGCTGTGAACCTTTTTAACAATTGATGTGTCGATAAATTCTAGATATGTCTCGCCTAGTTTAAAATGTGCACCAGGAAATGAGAGAGTGGGCGCCTCCAACTAGTTTTTATCAGTGAACACGGACTAAGCTTAGTGGTCTAGCCTCCAGTGTTGGGAGTCACAAGCACATCCGTTAACACGGTCTCTGTACGGATGTCTTCAAGAGATTGACCTCGAAGTAAAAACTAGAAATGACCGCGTATGGCCATTAAAACGGTACACTCACAGCTGCTAAACAGGATCATTTTGTTTTATTATCTCTTCCAGTGTTTCCAGATCAATACGAAATAACCAGTAGAGATGGCAAAATGATCCAAGTCAATAGACTCGTATTTAATTTGGTCACTGCTGATTGTATATTTTGTGGTTTGAATCCTGATCTGGTACGGTTTTGAATGCAGGGCGAGTTCACTGGAGGTGATTTTACACACGTTATTTATGATAATAGTTTTCTCATCTTTCCGACTTTCTCATCACTAAACCTTTGATGTTAAGCGTGAAAATTAACATGTAAACATACTCATGATTAGTATACTAATTAATAATACATAGTTTAAATAGAAATCTGAAAGAAGTTTGAAATGTAATTTTAACATCAAGACTAAATATAATAAAGAATATTTTTGAAACAAAAGAACAAATTGCTGATATTTTTCTAAAACTATACGTGTGTATTTATAAAATATTAATGTGGCTGGTAAAGGAGGCTCTTTGATTTTGGCCACTACCTGCGTGTTCGGGATAAGACCGGGCTTTATAGTTCATTTTATGAAGCTAGTATTTAGGTTTTAGGGTTATGTATACTAGGATAAATTAATTTGTAAGTCATGTGATACATTCTTGTGTTCCTAATATTCAAAATAACCTGCATTTAGCTATAGTGTTAAACTTTAAAATATTAAATAAAAAAAAAGCCTTTTCAACACATATTTTCGAACCGCATTGGTGGCACACAGGGGCGTGGCGTCAGGGTAGACTATGAAACTTAAGTCTCCCCAAAACCATCAATTTGACAGTTAACAAAAATAGATAGCAAAGTTTAATATACTTTTATAAGTTTAAAAACACCTCCCAAATTGATAAAACTTACATAATTGCTTCTTGCACAGAGAAAATATTAGTAGTTTGTTTCCTTTCCCCGATTAAGACTTCCCTCACTTTGTAGTTGTTGTTTTTACTTTCCCAAATCAATAGAAAATATTGTGATTGGGGAAGAAATTGATATCGAGATTATGATGAATCTTAAAGTTTTTTTAAAAACAAATCCAAAAAGTGGATTTTACAATATTGTCCGTCCCCATGTCTGTATGTATGTCTGTATATCTATCTATCCATCCATCTATCTATCAATTTTGTTCAAACTTAATATCTAAATGCTATGGGACAATACCACAAGAATTTCTTTGCCCTAACCCTTCAATTAGAGTAGTTTACTGATGAGTAATTTTTTTTAGTTTCTAACTTTTCGAAAATTGCTTTCAATCTTTCTTATAATGCGTATCTAGGATTTTTTGACATGGCTATATAATTGGTTTTTGGGCAAAAGTTCTGATGACTGATTTTTGAAAATTCTAACTATTTTGAATATGGCTATAGTGATTTTAAGAATCAAATAGCCAAAGCTTTTATTTTTGCTTTTAGTGAGGATTACTCCATATATATAATATATATAATATTCTGAAAATTTTTAAAATGACACCTGGGCACGTGAATCAAGCCCGGGCTACTAAGCAAAAGGTCCCAAGTTCAATTCCCATATTCAAGTGTCATCTGACGTGTCGTGTGAACAAAAATCAGTGATAAACATAATATTACTAAACCGTCGATTACATATGATACAATATATAATATATAAGATGATTTTAACTAACATTTCAGTCTTTCCTTCTTTATAATGCTAGCTACGCCCCTGGTAGACTATAGCCGCGTCCCCACAGAGTCAACATTGTCGCGTCTGTGAAGACTCTACAATAAACTTTGTCGATTGACAAAATATGTCACTCGACGTGTCGATTGTTTTTCCATCTAGTGTTGGTAAATATCAAAGGAAGTCGAGTCCATTCTGGCAGTAGGGACGTGTTTCAGGTCTCAATCGACATTCAACCCTCGTAGGGTAGAATCCTTTTTTTATTATTATTATTTTAGAAAATGGAGTGGGATAGCCAAAAGTTACTTTCATTTACTTAACTTTGTCGATTCCACACGCAATAAGTATCAAAGGGTCAAAGCAAGACTCTGCTTAGTGGGAATGACTTAGTCTGAAGTTGGTGTCCTGTTTACGTCTCTTTGGTCCAATTATTTGAGATACATTTTCGAACTCACTTTCGGACATCCGGAAGAAATTACGGAAGCCGCCGTAACATCTGTAGCAAAGCTTCAAAACATCGACATCATCATATTTTAGATTTTCTATAAAATCACTAACACTTCTTTGAAGACTTGGTCGTACTCAAAATCTTCTTTTATTCGATAATTTTGATTTTTTTTACACAATAATAGCAAGTGCGGCACAAGAAATAAGTACTTCATCTTTGTCAAATATTTTGCTTTCGACTGGATGGATCGTTTGTCGATTCATTGGGGACGAGGGAAGCCAATCCGCTTATTGCTCGACATTTTTCGATCTGTCGACTCAGCTTAAGGCATCAACCCCATCTATTCTGATTTGCCTGTGACAAGGTGGTCAAAACTTGGACCCATGTTGGATATATTGAGGGTGTATTTTCCTAAATTAATTCCCACTCTCCCTTCAAGTAAATACATGTACACTTTATCCTAACTTCACCTTCTATTTCCCTACTCAATTAGTATAGTTAAATGCGGATAGCCTGGACGGATAGAAAGACACGCTGCAAGTTTATTCAACAGTTCATACAAACTGCAGTTTTTTTTAAATGTGTCCAAACCGCACGTCACCGACGCCATGCCGCTAATTCGTGCGCCGGCTTTATGTGTGTTAAGTCACTCAGTACAGTCACGACCACATAAAACTGGTTTAAAGTGCAAGGTTTTCATACGAGCACACCAGCAATTTTTTATGTACCTCGTGTATCCGTGCACCTCTTAAAAGTAGGCCAAGAAAATTGACACAAGTCGAATGTTGTACAGTTGTCTTGCGGCGAAACCAGAAGTGTTAGTTTATCCGATTGCTGGTTAGGTCACGTGATGTGCGATCGTTTTGGGAAGACAGGGCAGGAAGAGAAATACTGGTTCTGTATTGTATTGCGTCTTACCAACCGTCCTGGATTTTGGAATAATTACATTAATGGGGTAGGAAGGTGGAGGGATGAGGGTGGTAGAATTTAAAACGAATATGCGTGGAGGGAAACCATTTAGCTGAAATCACATCAATACATCCAACCTTACAATTCACCGTAGGACCAGACGCCTTATTCAGCGTGTCCACGGACGTGGTTTGGAGGAAGTGTAAAACGTGGTCACACGATATAAGTTGATCAGACTTGAAATATATTAGATTGCCCCGTGGACGAAGGCGTCAGTCAGTCTTGTCTAATGTAGAATACCGCCGACAAGATGGGGGGAGGGGGGGAGTTGGTGTTCAAATCCCGTTCTTGTGCTTACTAAGTTCGTTTCCCTAAATATTTTCCCCTATTTCACTCCGCACGAATACGGGTACACTTCCTCAAAATTTACAACTTATCCCTATCCTTGGG
Source organism: Timema monikensis (assembly GCA_902151445.1). Lineage (NCBI taxonomy): Eukaryota > Metazoa > Arthropoda > Insecta > Phasmatodea > Timematidae > Timema > Timema monikensis. The sequence continues at coordinate 27,435 of CABFVZ010001719.1, read as the reverse complement.
GGGTGTAGAGGGAGGGGCGGGGGATTCAAGGCTTGAACCTTGGCCTAGTAAATTAGGAGGGTGATTTTCCACACGTGATCCATCATCGTGGTTTTTAAATCCTTTCATAACTTACTCTAAGATAACTTTCTAATCCCCACGCCTCAGATTAAACTATTAATAACCATTTGAGTTGACCGCACTAATAAAACTCATTACAGGTACTTTTTCAACTAAAAGACACACTTTTTTTTAGCAATTCACTAAAAATCACTTTTTTCCTTCTTCATTATTTGAAGTTTGAATTTATGTATTTTTTTAAGGCCCAGCTATGAATATAATCCTATTTTACTGTCGAGTTCTTATGGAGCACATCTGAGGCTATATATTCTATAAACCTAATTTTCTCCTGCCCGCTGATAGCTAAGACTATTACAGTATTATATCTTAAAGGATGGCATTTACCAGTCATTGGAGCTCTCAATATTTTTTAAAATTTTGGATGACTTAATATTTTTTCTCACCGAATCTGTGGTCTAGTGGTCAGAGCTCCTGGCTACAGATCTTGGGGCTCCGGGTTTGAGATCCCCTGCACTTTCAAAGTTTGTTTGTGAAGCAGTTTGTCTGGAATGGGGTAAATCTCAGCCTTGTGAGGACAAATGAGGAGCTACTGGAATAAAGAAGTATCAGCTCCCGTTTAGGAAATTGAGATTAACGGCTGAAAGGCTCGTTGTGCTAACCACATGACACCCTCTTTATGTAAATGTTGGTATTATCATCGGCCGCTCGGTCAGTATAGCTAGCTTGAGGGCTCACACCATAGAATTTTTTTTATAACGTAAAAATGTTTTCTATTTTCTTCTTATTATTATTATTATTATTATTATTAGCACCACGTCTTACTACCCGTTCGTGTTGTACGCACTTACGCTAATGTGTAATGGTAGGGTGATTGTAAGATGAAATTGAGGACCTACAATTTTACGTGGGATCCGAACCACGGTGGAGGCCTGGCATTCCCCACATTCACAAGTTGTGATTAATACACGTCTTGTCAGAGGGGAATGAAGGGTTTGACAATCAGATAAATCCGTGCCGGTACCAAGGATTGAACCCCGGACCCCTAGCACAGAAGTCTGACACCTTACCCCTAGACCGCCAGGTCACCTGTGCTCTCCTTTAAGTTGTAGCTTGGGAGAAAATATCAATTTTTGCCGTCTTTGTACATGCAGTAAATTTCTACACTAAAATTTGTACAGTAGTAGAGTAGACTATTGATGACTTCAGAGATATTAGTTTTAATACCGCTTGTTGACTTGTTTGCTTTGAACTTAACAAAGGAGAAGTGCCATTTTAAGGAATAGCTTAAAAAACTGATCGTATTTGGTATGGACCAGTAGAATAAACTTGATAAATTTATGAAACATAAAAAATTTAAGTCACGAGGACAATTTTTTTGTTCAAAAACCTTTGTATGGATATATTTTCTTATAGAAATTAACAATATTTTGTATTAGCAACTAATATACTTAGAGAGAAAAAAAAATCCAGATCACATCTAGATAAAAGCTGAAGTATACAAGAAGTGTCATTAACCAACCACTAGAAACACTAGGGCTATGACACCTTTTGTAAGCCCAAAATCTACCTATAGTTTCATATATATATATATATATATATATATTTCTTTTCTTTTCAAGTGTCTATACAGTAGAGATTAAAATCGATACTTTCCCATCATAAGAATGCCATTTTGACAGTTATAGCTAGTTACAGCCAAAGCTTCATCTTTGATTCAACCAGCCATGATTTGGTTGGGGAGAACACACACAGAGAAAAGTGTTGTAAACAATATACTAAGAGAAAAAAGTATAGATTCCACATGTTATCTCAAACTTTTTAATGTGAATTTAATTCCAGTTTGCGTGTATAAGTGTTTTATATATATAATCATTTAGGCTGCGTAAAAGAAAAAAAAAAGCACTAGGAGCTGCTAGAAAAACTGAGAAAAAAGTCACTATTTGGTCACTTTTTTCCTGTTGAAAAGTCACGGTTAGTCCCCTTTTTTGAGTTTTTGGTCACGACTTCGATTATTTTAAAGGTCAAGACCCGTTATGAGCCTTGTACTAATGAAATACCCTCAACCACAAAGTTAGAGGCCTACAAGGCGCCCAGTCGTAGAACGTAGCCCTTAGAACTCAAGAGAACACAGCATGTCAGAATAAAGTTTCGAAACTAAATTGTCGTAACATTCAGACAGTAGCAGGTTAGTTAATTTCCCCTCCCCCTCTTGTGTATAGTTATGTAAGTCATGCTAAAGACTACTGTGTTCGATGCTCCAATTCTCGGCAGGTTCGGTGGTAATTATGCGTTTCTACAGCGCGATGGAACCAATTATAGTGTATTCATTCACTGCAGGATTAATTTGATGCATTTATAATTAGCTACCAACGCAAACTATTGTACATACTAATAAGAAAATACGCGACAGATTACGACACGAAAAAAACTAAAGTTTCTCTTTCGCACACAAAGAAAATAGTACATATTAATTAACACGTTTAGTAATATAGTTATTCATGATTTAGTCTAAGCGACAAGGAACGTTGTTTTAGATTAAATGAACCCGCATTACTGCTAAGAAGGGACGGGCATATATTGGTAAATGGCATAGGAAAAACTACCCTCTAAATGAACACAACCAAGATTCGATACTCGAAATTCCTGTTGCTGATAATAGAATATATTGCTTAACTGACGCCCTAGACCATATAACCAAAGATGCGGGTAGCAGATTTTTATTTTATTAATATTTAATATTTAGCACCGCGTCTTACTACCCGTTCGGGTTATACGCTTTTAAGTACTAATTACGCTAATGGATTAGGAATTGGGAAGGTTGAATTAGAGGAAGCGAACCCGCATTTGCGTGGAGGGAGAGTGGAAAACAATTTAGGAAAAACCCCCTCCAGTTCACCCGACCGAGATTCGAACCTCGATCTCCCCATCCTTAGCAGTTGAGCTCAACACGACAAGCGCGTTAGCCAACTACGCCACCGAGGCGGGTATTTTTATTTTGTTTAGAGAAAAGATTAAAGCACTGTTTGTATGTTCCTTGAAACCATTGAACTAATAAAAGATTATATAATCAAAGCTAAGTGCACAGATAAGCTCCCTACTCCGATAACCTGTAAGGGCAGTGCAGCTCGATTGGCGGGCTCACTCCATGGAGTTTAAGCATCGATCATATTTCACGTATTCCCCTTCCATGGGCTAACCTATCCAATCTAAAGATACAGAATAAGAAAGTTGAATTTTAAGGTAGTAACATATGAGTATTCTCCTGGCAAAAAGTGGAAAAACCACTTTGTGAGAAAATATCAGGGTCACTTAATCGGGGATTGAACGCTGGTCTTCCGGTTTAGAGTCAGTCACGCTTGCGCAAACAAAACACTGCTGACAAATTGAAGAATAGGTGTTAAAAAAAAGCAACACAAATATGGGGTAGTGTGATGCTGTGTGCCCCCGTTCCGGGGAAAGAAAACTTGCATTTCACCTCTAGATTGGAACAGAGATAGATGAAGCGGTTGAATCCGCGGACGGGTGTGAATGGCAAATGCTGAAACCTGTTAGCCTCCACTGTGAAAGAATTCCAACACAAGAAATGCATATAGGACGTACTTGTTCGTGTGTGTGTGTGTGAGAGAGAGAGAGAGAAATGTTTCAGTAGACACGGGCACCTTGGCTTCAGTCGGTAGCTCCCGACATGCTCAAAAATAATATCAATGGTGAATTGTCGAAGAGGAAATGGGTATTGTTTATCTTCTAGTCTTAGGCTAGCTTGTAAGTCATGAGCTGATATAACCAGTGTGTTCAGAACGTGCGTTAAATATCTCTAATAAAACTAATATTCGCAATATAAGCAGCCTGTGGGTAATAAAATAATACCAAAACTGATATCCTTTAATTAAGCGCTAAATCCCTTACCCTTTCCGCTCCATGTAAGCCCTCCCAGCTAGGATTCTAACAAAAAATAGGCAAGCCTATCCCTGTGACTAAGTGGTCCGTGTTACAGATCACAAGTATAAAGGACCGTGATTCAATTCCGGGCGGTGATGATGAATATATGTATTATATATACACGGGCTTCGTCCTGACACTAGTTGGTATCCCACCTAGGTGGTGTAGTTAGCTAACGCGCTAGATTTGTGTTGAGCTAGATTGCCGAAGACGGGGAGATCGAGGTTCGGATCTCACTCGGGTGAACTGGGGGTGGTTTTTTCTAATTGGTTTTCAACTCTGCCTCCACGCAAATGCGGGTTCACTCCCTCTATATTCAACCTCCCCGAATATTAACCCGTTAGCGTATAGCCTAAACGGGTAGTAAGACACGGTGTTAAGTATTAGTTGATATCTAAGCGTCAGGAATGGATGGGCAGTAGCTTAGTAGGCGTATTGCCATGGCTTACGTTAAGTTTGTAAGTCGTGTGATAGTATAGTCTGTGTTTGGCAAATACACGTTAAAACACCAACATTTGTGTTCGTCTCCAAATATGTAGTCATTAAATAGTTGAAACTGTAAATAGGATTTTTATATTAAATATGTCCCCTCCATTTGCTAGGATGTTTGTAATATATATATATATATTAAAGCATCGTGTCTTACCACCGTTAGGAATATACGCCTTGGAATACATTAATAAATGGTACGACACAATCTTACAAACGTTTTAAAATTAATATTGTATTAAAGCTTGGAACCAAATTTCCAAAAATATAAATTTCCAGTAAAGTGTAAACTATCCTCAAGTAAGTTTCCCCAGAAAAACAAACATGTAATCCTGTTAGTCACAAAAAAAAACAACAGTTCATACACATTTTTTTAAACAACATTATTCGAACTATTTTTTAAAAACTTTGAATTTTCAAAAATTAGCTATTTGTAAATTTGCTACAAATTATTTACATTTGTAAAAATAAAAGTAGATTATTATTAATCGTGGAAAAAATCAATTTACTCAATGAACTAAATTATAAATGTGTTGGCGGGGCTAGTGCTCTGCATCTGGACCATTCGACCTTCTCTTACCTCTGCTCTCCTGGCTTATGGAGGAATTCATTTCTGAAGTGGGTGACCTGGTGGTCTAGGGGTAAGGTGTCAGACTTCTATGCTGGCGGCCGGGGTTCAATCCTCGGTCCCGGCAAAGATTTATCTGATTACCAAACCCTTCCTTCACCTCTGACAAGACATCTTGTGAATGTGAGGAGTGCCAGGTCTCCACCGTGGTTCGGATTCCACGTTAAACTGTAGGTCCTCCATTTCATCTCATAATCACCCTACCATTACACATTAGCGTAAGTGCGTAGAGCCCGAACAGGTAGTAAGACGCGGTGCTAATAATAATAACATTTCTGAGGTGAATTCCATTATCCCCAGATGATAGGATGATATGTGAGAATGATGAAGGTGGAAAGCAGAGGGGACCTTCAGTTTAACGTGGGTTCCGAACCACGGTGGTAATTGGGATTCCACATATTCACAAATCATGAAATCCCACATTTTGCCAGAGGTAAAGGAAGGGTTTGGTTAAATCGGATAAATATGTGGTGAGAGCAAGATTTTAACCTCGGACCCCCAAAACAGAAGTCTGATACCTTACTCCTATACCACCAGGTCCCCGAAAAAATAAATGTTATTTTTTGAATATTTTATATTTCTTAAAAATGTTTAAAGTAAACTAATCATAAATTAATTTATTTAAAAAAACAAGCATACATTATTATTTATCATGTAAAATAGTCCCAATATACCAATTTTGAACAACAATGTTTAAGATATTTTCAAATAATTCCATATTTTTCAAAAATCAATTATCAGTAAACTACTATTGAATATTTTTTCTAGGAAAACAAATATGTAAAATTGTTTATATTGTATACTATTACTTACCATACACCCATTTTAATCCAACTCATTAGAGCCATTTTTAAATATTTAAAATATTTAAAAAAAATCACTCATTAGGAAACTAGTCTGACCAAATTATCGCCAAAAAAAGAGAGTATATTTAAAAAAAAAGCCACCTGTAAACTGTACTTAATTCAAGGGATATGATCAAAATATAACATCTAAATATATATATTGTAATATCTAAATATAAAGTTTGGACAAAAAGCATCAAACCGTTAGGGATCCATGCCCAGGGACGAACAGAATTCAAAATTAAATTTTTTGAGCTCGGAGTCACATAATACGGAAAGATTCATTACACTTTTGATGTCGAACATTTTCATGACTATAATACGTTCTCTCTAGATCTATATGCTAAAGTAAAAAAAAATCCCAAATTAAAATTAATCTCTAGTTGTCTAAATTAACATTGTAAATCAAAAGTGAAGGTTTCAAAACACATTATTTGGCGTATGTATACATGAAAGATAAATAAAGTTTTTAAATGTATTATTCTTGTGGTAAGTTGACTATAATTTGTGACGTATCCAGTCATCTCGGGACCTTCTAACTATATACGATGACGTCATAGCCGAGACTGGTTTATGAGCGTTGGTAAAGGCTGGCACGATGGTTGGTGGTGTGCGCGGGATTCGAGCCAAGGACATTACAAGCAGTCACTCAGTGAAAGTGTTGAGACAACCTCTTTTTTTTATGTTAACACAAATGTTATAATATGATGCTGTATAGTCATGAACAAAATGTATTTTCCCGATCTACCGCCTTTCAAAATAATATATACAGCCAATACTAGGCTATTTTATTATATTTATCTAACATGCACTTTTCATAAATATTATATCATCCTACAACTTACAAACCAACCAAACTCAAGAATTGTAAAAACACCCAGTCCCCCGGCTTCTATAAAAGAATGTGCCACATTTCATCACTTATATATATATTTTTTTTTAAGTCTAACTTTATCAGGAGGCTTGTGCTAATTTAAAATAATAAGCTTGCATTATTATTAATTTAAGATGCTATAAAATAATTAAATGAATTGATAGACTAATATAGAGACACATAAAATTGATTGGCATAATGATTTCCCAAAGATCATCATGGTTCACTGTTGTATGCCACCAGAAGTTGTTTATTTTCATTATTATGAGGTTCCTGTATAGGCAATAGCTTGTCCTTACATAATTAGGTATGTAATAGCAGCGCTATAAATACCCTTTAAGATAATCCTTATTTTGTGTGCTTTTTTTTAATTTTTAGGTATTATCATCTGCATCTACAAAATTAAAATTGTATACTATATCAAATTTTTTCGGTTTTATTAGTTTAGAATTTTTGAGGGCTCCTCACTTTCCATACATTTCCTGGACCCTTATTTGTTGATATCCAAACTTTTCAATTTTTATGTTTTTTGGGGAGATCATTTTACCAATTTGCCAAATTTAAATTTTATTCCGCACTGAAAGCTAGATTTTCTAATAGTTTGGAGAGAGTTTAAGCTAATGCCCTTTCCCCTAACTCATTTCAGTTCACAAATTCCCATTTTGATATTTTAAAACTTATTTGTTTATCTGAATGGTTATTTTACGTTCCTGCCTCATTTACATTTTCAACAACAATGAAAATAGTATTTTACAAAGTCGTTTCGATTTATAGCTCTTACATTTTCGATTTTACAGTTTTGAAACTCCATTTATTCAAAACTCATTCGGCTATCCGAAAAGATATATTTAGTTTCAGGCCAAATTTCATTTTTTTTTTACATCTAAAAGCTTTTTTATATTGACTTAGAACATTCTGAGACCCCATTTATTGGAACCAATATTGAAATGTTCAATTTTAATTATTTTGAAATGTTTCATGATTTGGGGCGGTCATCCTAATGGTTTTCAAGTATTTAAATTTTCTAACACACTTAGAAACATGATTTATATTAGTTTTTGATATTCTTAGCTATCTTTCAACCCAGAACTTAATTTTAAAATTTTAAAAAAGTTTCATACTTGTATAGTTATTTGTAAATTTCTGTTCTCTACCATACGAAAAGGTTTCTTTTCTATAATTTTGGAATTGTCTTCCCGTCCCCATTTTGTAATTTCACATTTAAAAAAATTCGGGCTTTTGATGTGTTCTCTTAAATATCTCACCAATTTTAAATTTCTTGCCTCACTGATAAATGATTGATAATTTTAGTTTTGTACGTTTCCAGCCTGGACCATTTCTTGTACCTCCATTTGGTATTTTAAGTGTTCAATTTATTCTGGTTAGTTAGGTCAGACTATATTTAATCAGATATTTCAATTTTCTACTGTACCTACCAAAAAGTTATTTTTATTAGTTTTGGCAATTTTGAGGGTTCTTCATTTTATATTTAGGAATGTTCAGACCTTCATTATGGTTCAGGGTATTTCTTACTCCTGCTCCGCAAATTTCAATCTTCTACTACACTGATAAGTATTTACTCTTTTAGTTTCGGCAATTTGGACACCATTCCCTCCCCCTATTCCCCTGTATTTCACCACTCCCCACTTATATAGATCAGATATTTAACACTCATTTTGTTATTTATAGTGTTCGCTATACATTCCTGGAAAATTTATTTTTCTAGCTCCTCTAACGATGTTTTCTAATTAAATACCAACCCTTCCCTTCCAATCTTACATTTGTGTACCAATAAAGGGTCATTTTATTCTAATTTAAAAAAAAATCGATAGAATCTTATTTACCAGCCTGGAAATTTCACAAATATAAAATTTATTGAAAATTAAACTAAAAAAACAATTTTCGATTTTTTTTTATACAGTACCATTTAGTAATTGATTTAGGAATTTCGAAATAAATAACAACAGAGTTTTTTGGATGTGTTAGAAACCCGTGGAAATAGAATTTCAGGACGTTCGGACAAACTTGATTTTTTGGCCCATAAAGTAAGTATGGGGACTTTTTAGGACACCAGATTTAGCTCGTTTCCAAATTTTTCGGGTCTAGGATTTTCCGCTTCATGCTCGGATTCCCAGGAAACTTCATTCCAAATTTCCATCTTCTATCTTACCATAAAATACGAACAAACCCCTGGAAGGAGAAACAGACAGACACGATATATATTTTATATTATATATATACACACGTATAGACATCAGGGGTCTTGGAGTTAAGTGCTCGCCTCAGGATCTAATGTTCGTGGGTTCAAACCTAGCTGAGGTCGAAGTATTTATCTTAACTGATAAAGATCCATAGCATAACTTCCTTCGGAGAACTAAAGCCGTAGGCGCCATGTCATGTTGTTTGTGGTAGAAGAACCCCATAAGGTATGTGAAAATAGTTTCCTTGGCAAAATTGATAGGCCCTTTCACCCTCGCTCTTAGAAAATCTGTGTGCTTGGCAACGGAGAACCTTTTCGATCTCCTCCTTTTAAATGGAATTTGTACCAGATGGTGTAGGTAGTGCTAAGCAGCCGAAGGGTTGAGTGCATGCCCAGTGCCGGGTGAATAAAAACACATCAAACCAACCTTCGGGTGGCTAACTTATGGAGAAGATAGATATTTATATACTTATGTTTTTGGCGTGCGAGAAATCGAAACCTGGATTATTTTGTTTTATCACCGCGTCTTACCACCTGTTCAGGTTATAACCTCATGTGATAATTACTCTAATAGGATGGGATGAGGAAGGAAGCATTTTAGAGGTAATCGATCTGCATCTGCGTGGAAGGAGAGTGGAGAACCATTTAGGGAACCCATCCTCAGTAGGCCCAACTGGGATTTGAACCCCGACTTCCCCGTCATCAGCAGGCCAGTGTAACACAAGAGTGACCAGTGTTTCTCAGACCTATTTTCCTCGCTCACCACTCATATGTATTACGGATCTGTCGCGTACCACTGAACTATTAAAAATGTCATTAGGATAAAGCTATGTCTCGGAATGATTAAGCAGTAAGAAATTACAACGTTTTTTAAAAGTAGCTGTTAATTATTTATAAAAAAAGTTAAAATATTCTTTAAGTCTAAATATTCAGTGAGAAGGATGGTGCTTCATGCTTGAAACAAGCGAGGAGATGTCGGGTTTAGTTGTATTTGATTTTAAGCGCAAATTTGGGTCAAGATTCAGTTTATTACGAGATTTATTTTTTACTCTCACCATAGCAGAAAATCCAGTTTCACTAAGATAAATGGTTGAGAATGGAATTATAAAAATCAATGCTTTCTGGACAGCGATGGATATTCATTTTTAGCCTTTAGCAAAAATTCACCTAACTTTAATTTGGTAAATTTCATCTCCAAAACTCTATCGCAAGATAGTTCTATAAAACACTCTTTTTGTTGTTAGTTGGGTTCCAGGAATGTTATCCAAAATTAATGACTTTCTTATCCAAAGGAATTCAAAATAGTCTTCTTTAAAATATTCTTCAAAGGTTTCAGCGAGCATTTGGCAATGGCGTTTTATATTTTTGATGAGATAGTCTTTCACTTTAAATTCGTACTCTGTCCCAAAAGTTTTGAAATTGTAAAATGACTGCAGGTATGCATTCGAAACATTACTATTCAACATTTGACATTTCTTGATAAATGTCTTTATTTTGTTGTCCACTGAAAATAAATTTATTTTATCTTGCAAACTTAAATTTAAGTCATTGAGACGATTGAAAATGTCGGATAACTAGACTAGTGTTGTGATCCACAGCTCGTCAGTCAATCGCTCACGCAGCTCAAAATCTTTCGCCATCAGGGACCACTGCACCTCAGATTGTAACTCAAATAACCTGCTTAGCATTTTTCCTCGAGAAAGTCATCTCACCTCTGTGTGTAACAGCAACTGAATGTGATCACTGCCCATTTCAGAACACAGTTTCAAAAGTAAATGAGAGTTAAGAGTCGGAGAGTTAATAAAATTTACCACCTTGACGGCCTCCTGGAGAACAAGTTTAAATTGTTCAGACATACGCTTTACTGCTAAAACTTCTCTGTGGACGCTGAAATGACTGAAATTGCAATTTTCTACAACCAATTTTACTTTGGTGGAAACACCTACGTATTTTCGAGTATGCTTGCGATCGAGAGTCTGACTAGAGGGTGTGTTGATTGTGAACGATCCATTATTGTTGCTATATACAAATAATTTCCTCAAATTGAGGCACAAATGTTAGTATTGTCATGTCTGCTTGCGTACCACCTTGAGAAACTCTGCGTACCACCAGTGGTACGCGTACCATGGTTTGAGAACCACTGCCTTAGACAATACGGCCACTAAAGCAATTTTTAGAGTAGTTAACATTAACTAAATTTAACAAAGTATTCCCCTCTATGCTGTGTCTGATTACATTCGACTTTTTCTCTTCCTCCATTTTATGTCTATATTTTGACTAAGTTGGCTTTAACTTTTATGTTTTACTTAATCGCGTTTTACCTTTACTCTTCCATCATTCTCCCCCTCCCTCTCACAATCTTACTACCCTTCTGGGATACCTTCATATTTATACTAGTTGTGGTAGGAATGAGTAAAGTAAATTTAGAAGAAATGAACCCACGTTTGCCAGAGGTAAAGTGGGGAAACCATTTAGGGAAAAAAACACCTATGTACACCCAGAAGGAATTCTAACCCTGAACTCCCTGTCATCGACAAACCAGGCAAGATGAGGCTGACACCTTTGTCCACATGCCTGCCACCGCGGGTTTTCACTAAAAATGTCCACGATCCGTCCAAATTGCAATTAACCTTTATGTTGTATCTGATTGCTTTTGAAGTTTTCTCTTCCTTCATGTTATGTATACATTTTGACCAAGCTGCCTTTGACTTTTATGTTGTACCTTTCGTGTTTGACCTTTGCACGTCTGCCGTCTGCCACGTTGTGTTTTGTCCAGTTGCATATGTTCTTTTTTCTCTCTCTTTTTTAAAGATATCTCAGCCAAGCTTTATTTAACCTTTAGCCTTCTTCTTTGTAGCGCAGCGGGCACACAGTCAATGTTTCTGTTCAGGAGAAGCGATAACAATAGGCTGTAAGATTATTATTATTATTATTATTATTATTATTAGCACCGTGTCTTACTACCCATTCGGGTTATACGCACTTACGCTAATGTGTGATGGTAGGGTGATTGTGAGATGAAATGAAGGACCTACAGTTTAACGTGGAATCCGAACCACGGTGGAGACCTGGCATTCCTCACATTCACAAGAAGTCTTGTCAGAGGTGAAGGAAGGGTTTGGTAATCAGATAAATCTTTGCCGGGACCGAGGATTGAACCCCGGCCGCCAGCATAGAAGTCTGACACCTTACCCCTAGACCGCCAGGTCACCTCCTTTTTGTTTATTCAATCTCAATTTTGATTGTCTGGCCACTTTGTTTTTATATCATAAGATACTTTGTTTTTATGTAGGCCCCTAGCGCGTCTGGGGTGTCAGCATATTTTGACCACTAAGGCGGGGATGAAGGCAGAATTTAAAATAGATGTACCCGCACTTGTGTAAATGGAAAGTGGAAAACAATTTAGGAAAACTTACTCATACTCAGTATATTTGGTCCGAATTCAAACCCCGGTTTCCCCAGTACTGGAAAGCTCGGCCCTATTAGGTTGACGCCTTCTGAATACTGATCTAATATTAATCTATTCTGTGTTGCTAGTGAAAAGATGTTTTGGTTAGAAAGAAATATTTTTCTTGATTGCTTCCCACTCTCCCTACACTAAAGTTTAGAAACATTTTCTCAAAATTTTGCCTTTTCATATCTCATTAAAGTATTTAAACTATGCGTTTATTACGAATGGGTAGTAAGATGTGAGGCACACAAAACTTTACCTAAAGCAGCAAAATTTACCTCTAAACAATATATTACTAGGGCCCTCATAATTTTAGTAAATAATTAATCAGGTTGGTCCAAAATACAAATAATTTATCACTTTAACATTACTCGAAATCAAACCACTGCTCCCATGGCCTGAAGATCCAAAATTGTATTTGATTGGTGGATCTTTCCAGCGAAACTATTTACCTATCTTTCCCGTAAATCCATTCCGAGATGAATAAATACCATGAGTTTATGTTGGCCAGCACTAGCGCATAAAAAAAAAGACATTACAAAACCATCATCAGGTCGTGCAGAATCCAGTCTGTCAGTTCGTTGACCTTACCCTTAGACTCAACTTAATAATCATGCATCGTAAACGTCAATACTTTCCGTGTCGCCTTCCATCACAAACTTTTATTACATGGTGGGTCGCGGGTTTATTTTGTAATTTTATTATTTATTTTAAAATCTACCGTCTAGTTTTTATGACTATCAAGCATGATCACCTATGTCCTTATGGCCCTACGTTTGGTAACTTCATCCGTGGTGTCGTAAGCCTTTCTTTTGTTTGACTTTCAGAACACACCTAGTGTCTTTTTTTTATATAATCGCTCGGGATTTCTCTAAAACACCCGTGAACTCAATTTCACATCAAAACGGATTTGTCATACACAAGGAAACTTGTAGGCTAAGACAGTTTCGATTTGTAAAATGTGTTTTCTGTTGTTTGCGTTAAGTGACCCAAACATGTTGGCGTCGACGTGACGGAGGAAAGGAATTGGCATACAGTAAAATTCATTAACAACATTTACTACACATATGTTTATACCAGTTTTTAAGCCTGTATTTGACAGGTTGATTTAACGTAAACTGAGTATACTATGTCAGAAGTCATACAAAATCCTATACTTTTATATTTTATTCATCGCTGTAGGCTTTGTATTAGTTGAGAAAAAGGGATGTTGAGAACATAAATAATATGTAGGATATTCATGTGTTAAGTCAAGTGATCACCAGCTCTCACTTTTGACGGATAGTATAAATACCTATAATAATTATTATTATGCATAATATAATATAGAAAAATATCAATGTGGACTTCAGCAAATTTATATATTTTTAATGTTTTTTTATATCAAAATCCTACTCTCTCTCTCTATATATACATATATACATATATATATATAAAAAAACAATACGATTTTGATAAGAAACATTTAGAAAATACATATATGAGTGTATATTTGGGGAACTAAATGGGTCTATTTTAATCACATTTACTATAGCGTGCAAGATTAATTTGTTTTTATCCCCGCGTCTTAATACCCGTTTGGGTTATACACCTATATACTATATTCTAACTACACTAATGGGATAGGGATTGAGAAGGTTGAGTTTGAGAGCAATATACCCGCATTTGTTGGAGCCAGAGTGGAAAGTCATTTAGGAAAACCACCCTTAGTAAACTCGACCCGGATAGAACCCCAATCTACCCGTCTTCGGCAATATAATATATGGCGAGAGTCGCGACTTAGACCATGCGGCCACTGAAGCGGGTAACATAAAAACTAGCTTAGCCCTGTACAATACGCCATACACCTGTATTCGTAGTGTATGAATATCTACTGATTGGGGATCAGGACGAACAAGCATACAAATAAGTTGGTACATTATCTTTATCAGCTCTACCCAGAATCGAACAAAGGTTCCCTAGACATGTGATCGACCACTCCACAGATCAATTTAACGAGGACAACTATAATCACTTAGTGTCCGACGTCTTAGCTAAGTCTAATGGATAAGGAAGGATCCCGGGCTAGATTTCCAAACCGGCCGGAAAATATTGTCATTAAGTGAAATTGTGGTTTCCTCTTTGACAGTGATGAAAAATGACAGCAGATAACAGGGTGTTGTGTAGGTTAAGATATTTTGTAGTTCGAGGGATGATATAAATCTGTATTGAGAAAATACACCCAAAATCTCTAAATATTCCTTCAACGGTAGATTGAAAAAAAAAGCTGCATTATTATTATTATTAGCACCGCGTCTTACTACCCGTTCGGGTTATACGCACTTATGCTAATGTGTAATGGTAGGGTGATTGTGAGATGAAATGAAGGACCTACAGTTTAACGTGGAATCCGAACCACGGTGGAGGCCTGGCATTCCCCACATTCACAAGATG
>CABFVZ010001719.1:0-11479 GCA_902151445.1 Timema monikensis | reverse complement strand
TACCCCCACCCCTCCCTCCCCTCCCGCGCCGGGGACTCGCGTCCGCGGGCTCTATCTCTCTGTCTCTCTCTCTCTCTCCTCCTCTCTCTCTCTCAGATTGAGAGGTAGGTTTTTTTTTGGTATAGCCCCCCTTCCCTCGAACAGTTTTTTCAGAGCAGTCTGGAAACATACATATCTTCCTTATTATAAATGATCTTTTTGCTCTGAATGAAACATACATATCCCCCTTATTATAAAAGGCCATAGCCTTAAATGGATACTCTTTTATTTCTATGTAATAGGATCACGGGCTTAAATAAATAGTACAACTTTTTTATTTAGCGAGTATATTCTTAAGATTATGATGATACATACACACATATATACACATATAAATTCTTTCTCTCTCTCTCGGAAAAAATATAGTCTTTCACTCGATGTATACAAAAAATCTCTTTCTCTAAAGTCTAACATATAGTTTTTTTCCTCAGTCTTGTCTAAACACGTGCATACGTCTTAGAACGCGCACACGCGTACTCGCGAACGCTTCACCACTTGAACAGTTCGTACTCGCCTTCACCTAGATATATCAGTCCTCTCTGTGAAGCGTTAAAGCGACTCCTGTAGCGCGCACCAAAGTTTTTACCAGGCAGATGCACTTTGCCTACATAGTCTAGCGTTATGATGTTCGGTTCATCCTCATCCTCGCTGATCTCTTCGTCTCCTTCTAGGTGGCGAACGTTGTACGTACGAAACTTTTCAAGTTCAGAGATGTGCTTGACCCGATCGAGTTCCTCACGCTCGATTCGGTCCAACTCGATGCACAAAGCGTTTTCCTCCTCTGGCGAAGCTGTAGTACCGGGCTGACTCGATTCCGGCTCATCCTCGTGGGACGCTGTAGAACCGCGTTCGATGGACCGACTCGATTCCCGGAGAATTAGCGGGTCGTCTCCTTCCTTAAGATTGTAGACCGGACAAGCGGTAGAACAGCGTTCGACAGACTGACTCGATTCCCACATTCCGGGATTATGGCATCCGAGCCAGTGCACTGAAGAATCACAGCACTCGCTGTAACCTTTGTCAACACTCGCGATATGATATTCTAAACCGCCGTTCGAAATCTTAATATCGCTCATGTCCTCCAGACGGTAACCCAACCGGCTAAACATGTTGAATGAGATACGTCTCCCCGCCTCACGCCCGCTTTATACGCTCGGGATGGAGGAGGGGAACGCGCCCTCCCCTCCTTCTACACTATATCCTTCGCCTCGATCCATGAATTGTGAGACGAGTCGAACCCTAACCATTTGACGTATACTCTATTTCCAGAACGTCTGATTATCTTCTCTACAAGGTAAACATCCGGATACGAAGTCTTTCTAAGCTCCTTACCGTAGAAACCTCCCGTGATAGGATTACCTTTCATATCTTCGAGTAGGAAGGTCCTGGGATTAGTCTCGACGACGTTACGTATTTTAAACAGTTCGGTCGACCAGTTCGCGGTATAACCCTTTTCAAAAACGTCCTTATACTTGCTGATACGAACTATATCACCTACTTTAAAAATGTTCGGCGTGGAATCTAACATCTTGAAACGTTTATAGACGGTATGTAAAAGTCTATCGTCCTTGACGTCTATAGGTCTCATCTTTATGGTCGAGTGTACTGTACGGTTGTATTCGTCCAGTAAGGAATCGATCATATCGATCCATCGATATGAACCTTTAGCCGTGAACCTCCTCCACATCATGTTCTTGAGAGTACGATTAAATCGTTCCACGACGCTAGCCTTGACGTTGCTGTATGTAGAATAATGATTGATCCTCTTTCTCTTCATGAGCGTTTTGAATTACACGTTGTTAAACTCTGTACCATTATCCGTTTGGAGATGACGTACGGGAGGTAAACCTTTGTCGGTCACCTTGTTGAGGAGGAGAGCCATTGCGTCGCTGACATTCTTACCCGTCTTAGTCTTGACGGGTGCGGCCCAAGCCCTCTTGGAATACACGTCGATGACGGTGAGAAGGTACTTGAAGCCCTTATTCGATCCTGAGTAGGGTATCATCTCCACCAGATCGGCTTGAAGGAGCTCGTTCAAGCCTCGTACGCTAACATGTCTTCGAGGAAATCGTCGTCTTGCAGGACGATGAAGTTCGCGCGCAATCTCCCACTTGACGCTGGACATGATTGTGATAAAATACCGAAGAGATGAACGTCTTTATACGATGATTCCGGCCTCGCGTAATTCCTCAATGATAGAAACGATATCGTTCTCGTGAGCGGAATGACCGTCCTCGGTAGATGCGTGCAAGAGTCGTAATCGATCGACCAATTCGTTAGGATCGTCCCAATAGGTAGCTATAAGATATTCTTTAATAACTTTATTTTTTAATGATGTTTTTGTGTTATTGGTTCAGAGGCCAAGCAAGGCAAGTTCACAACAAACTTTAATGGTTAAAGATATATTGAAAAAATATATTACTAAAATATTAAGCTACATTTTCATAAACGTTTTTAAAGCCGGTGTGGTAAAACTTTTTATAATATCCACTATACAATAAATAGTAACTATCAAACCTTTAAAATTACAACACATAGCATTGACGCGATAGACCTAACAATACTATAATATGTTTAAATCATTATAATTTTAAGTGTTTAAATAAATATGAAAATATAATAAGTGATGCAAAAGTTGAAATTATTATTACTAGTTAAAAAAAATCCAGATTAACATTTTGATACTGATATTTTTTTTCGATATTATTACGGTATCGATATTTTTCTCTAGATACTTTTAATCAGTACAGTATCTATACTTTTCTTTCAATACCCCATCCATACTCATTCCTACCCCTAGATTTTGTGTGAGGTGCATTAAAAAGAAGTTTTAAATTAAGAAAACAAAATGTGTCAAAAATCTGGTGGGGGAATTACAAAGTAAATCCCTATGTTTACAAGTAGAGTAGATGCAGTTACATCTAGAGATGAAAATTTCTCGGAAAATTTCTGCAATGGTGGCTTGTGGTGGAGGGGTTAAATTGTAGAGGTGCCACCTAGAGCCTTATACGTAAAAATATAGTGTGTTAAGAGATGAGTGTGTTTTAAGAAGGGGGTGGGACAGAGGTAGATAGGAAGCACGGAGGATAAGGGTAGAAAAATGTCGGGCCAACCTAAAGATTATTTTTGTTAACTTTTTAATGATAAAAAAATAAAGTATGATCTACGAACATAACGGGTCTACAAAGGGTCGCATTCATTTGTTTCTTTACTACTTTTTTATCTCCGCGTCATACCACCCGTTCGGGTTATACGCCTATGTACTAATTACTTTAATGTGTTAGAGATGAGAAGGGTTGAATTCAGAGTAGTTGCATCCGCAATTGCGTGGAGTGAGAGTGCAAAACCATTTAGGAAAACCACCTTCAGTGCATCCGACCGGGATTAGGCTCCGATCTCACTCTTATCAGCAGTCTAGCTCTAGTATAGTCTATTGCGACCGTGCGTCCACCGAAGCAGGTGTTTCTTTACTACTACTACTACTACTACTACTACTACTACTACAATGTCTACTACTAATACTACCACTAACTATCTGGAAATAAAATAAGGATAATTTTCCACGGAAATTTTCCGTCTCACATCTCTAGTTACATCTATGATTAAATTAGGTTCCCTCAGTTTATAAAATTTTAATATCTATCACTGTTATACATGGTATTCGAGTTATTTTATATGAATTTATAATATGTATCAAAATATAGATGTAGGTTACATGACCTACCTAGGTGGCTTAGTTAACTAACGCGCTAGTTTCGTGTTGAGCTAGACTGCAGAGGACGGGGAGATTGAAGTTTGAATCTCGCTCGGGTGAAATGGGAGTTTTTTCCTAAAAGTTTTTCCATTTTCCCTCTATGCAAACGCAGGCTCACTTCCTCTATATTCAACCTTCTCAATTTCTAACCCATTAGCGTAATTAGTACTTAAGCGTATAACCCAAACAGGTAGTAAGACGCGGTGCTAGGTATTATTGTAAATTACATGACTTGACGTGTGAATACGAACACATTGTTTTAGTAACTTTTGTGACTGTTAAAATAGTTCCTTTATATGGGAAATGGACTCAACACCTGTCTGCAGAAGTACATGACTAGCATAAGAATAACAAAGGCAGAGCTTAGAGAAAGTATTTATGTGGAAGGCGAGTGTAAAACTATTTAGGTAAACAATAACTCAGTACACCTAACTTAGATTTGAACCCTGACCTTCCCGTCACTGGCAAATCAAATGAAACCAACGTCTCTGCCTGCGTTTCCACTGGAGTAGGTTTACATGAAAGTGATAACTTATCTTTAATTATTTTTTAACACCACGTCTTACTACTAGTCCGGATTATACGCATATATACTAACCACCCTAATGTGCTAGAGATGAAAAAGGTTTAATTAATAGAGAGTGTACCCGCATCTGCGTGAAGGGAGAATTAAAACACATTAAGGAAAAAACACTCTCAATACACCTAACCGGGATTCGAACCCCGATCTTTCACTCATCGGCATTCCAGTCGATCGCAAGAGTGATGTCTTGGACCATTCAACTAACGGAGCAGGTTTTTACATATTAAAATAATCTAAATAAAACAGTATTTTCACGACAAGGAGAACCTTTATCTTGCTCGTCCCAGTTCGGACCTACTTAGGGAGGGGTGGGGGCGGATATGAATAGAGAGAGAGAGAGAGAGAGCACAAAACAGGCTAGTGACAATGCAGACAACTCTCAACGTTTCACGATAGTCCTCAATGCTCTAGTCCAGTGGTTCACAATTGGTGGTCTATGGCATCACTCACACAACAAAATCTAGAATTTTATTCCACACTTTCACATATATTTATTAAAAAATACAACACTAATAAAACTTTTTATTACGTTTTCCTCGAGTGTTTTTTCTTGTTATTTATTTCCCCCTTATTTTGCTTTCCGTGCAACACAAACACTAACGGGCCGGCATAGACTGATTTAGGTGGCTAGCCTCTCCCCCCCCCCCCTCCTCCCTCCTACCCCAGAGAGACGATGAATTAGCTATGAAAGTAGCAAATATTGTACCGGATGTGGAAGAGATTGTTCGAGACAAAAAGAGGCATGATTTATCCTGTCACATTTAGGTTTAGTAGTTATTAGACATGTAATAATTTGTTCACTTGTAATAGACGTTATTACAATTAAATTAGTTTTTTTCTTAATTAAATCATTGTCAATTTTGTATGGTAGTATAACAAAATGTATGGTCAATTTTTTACTATACCTACCTAAAATCCTTTGCTTATTAGGGACTAACTCACATTTTGGTAAAAAAAAAAAATCCTTTGCACAGTTAACTAACTACCAAATAAATTTCAAAAGTAGGTGGTCCACGGTTTGGCTTTTGAAAAACAAGGGGTCCGCAGTAGTTGGCTAGTTGGGAACCACTGCTCCAGTCCAAGGCAGGACCACATGCCCCGGAGGTGTGGAAACTCTGTGGGCTATCTAGGTAGTCGGTGTGATCCAGTAGTCAGCTGCTGGGTGATCAGCCACTCACTCACTTTCTCCAGAATGTGACTGTATCGGTAGAGGAGGAGGTGGTTGTATTGTGACTCACAACCTGGTACCGCAACCACGTCTCTATCACAACACCGTGATGGCCAACTGTGACTGAGGGAAAGTCTGAGGTAAACCACACCACGCGACTGCCGTGTGTCGGCACTGTTTGTCACAGTCCTCTAGGCGCTGCGCGGTGATCTTTATCGTCCGGGAACCAGATTGTGATCGAGGATCATTGTTCAGAATAAGACTATGTTCGAGGATCCTTGTTCGGGATGAGATTGTAACCGAAGATCATTATTCGGGATGAGATTGGGATCGAGGATCATTATTCGGGATGAGATTGGGATCGAGGATCATTATTCGGGATGAGATTGGGATCGAGGATCATTGTTCGGGATGAGATTATGATCGAGGATCATTGTTCGGGATGAGATTATGATCGAGGATCATTGTTCGGGATGAGATTGTGACCGAGGACCATTGTTCGGAATTAGATTTTAATCGAAAAACACTGTTCAGAATGAGATTGTGACCGAGAGTTGTGATTTGGGACGATATTGTGATAGACGATCATTGTTCGGCATGAGTTGTGTGTTCGAGAATGAGTTTTCGGGGTAATATTATGACCGAAAATTACTGTGTGGAATGAGACTGTAATTGAAAACTATTGTTCGGGATGAAATTATGATCTGTAATACATCTTCGTTAACCAACATGTAAGTCGACGATCAGAATCTAATGCCACTATGTAAGTCAAAACAACTTTTTAGAATGTGTTTCTTTCATAAATAACAAGAATGTTGAGTGTATTCTTGTATTAGTAAACTTATATTGAGTTTTAAAATATTTTTTAATTAAATTTGGGTTTTTAAAACCTATATAGTACCCACGTCACAAAATTCTTTATCTAAAGATAAACAATTGGCTTTTTAGAGTGTGTTTCAGTTTAATTTGTTAACTTAGTCTAACAAATAATAATTTTAAGCGGAGTTTAAAATATGACATTGTATAGTAATAAATTATAACAGGACAGCTGTTTATAAATAATTATGAATTCCTGGTATTTAAAATGATATAGTATATTACAGAGGAGATCAAAGATCTTTTTAAAAAACACCAATCTTAGTATTTTTAATATTTCAACATACCAATAATTTAATTCTTAAATTTTCTTTCTTATAGGTAAACCTATTTTAAACACTTCTTTGAAGTCACTTTTCCTTATTTTATTTTGAACGACAAATTATTTAAATGATTTTTATACATTGAACAACTGAACTGAAACCAACTTTTCAACCTGTTTAGAAAAAGTTTTTTTTAAAAAGGTTATGTTTTATTGCTTGTGCTTCGCTTCTTACTACCCGTCTGGGATATCCGCGCATTTACACTAATGGTGTAGGAATGAGGAAGATAAACTTTAGAGGAGATATAACCGCATTTGCATGTAGGGGAGAGTAAGAAAACATTTGGTAAAAAAAGGCTTCTGCATCTGGCCAAGATTCGATCCCTGACCTCCCCGTCACCAATGAACCAGACAAGATGAGACTACTGCCTGTAAGAGTGTGCAACCGTGCAGGTTGTTAGATACTATTCTTGGAATATTTACAATTAGCATAGTGCATGTGATCCTAAATCTTGAAACTTTCATTTGTTCACTAGATATGATGGATACATTCACTTACTGAGTAAACATATGCAATTATATTTCAACATCTTATGTATGTAAGATCATATAGCACATTACTTTGTACAATTATAATATAGATTACTTAGGTTATACTATGGTAATTTAGGTGCACATCAAAGTGGCATGCCAGCACATGACTTACAAACCAACTCAACCTAAGGCAGCACACATACTTTAATAAACGCCCATCCCTGGCGGCGGGACTAGTAATATCAGTCTAGTTCTACGAACTCGCTCACAAACAACAATCATTCTAGGCCACGCCTGGGTTTGAAACAAGGTCTACCTAAGACTTGTACTCGACCTCCCTAACCACGCGACTAAACATTTATTTCACAAAAGTGGTCATTAACTCGCATCAGTAAGCGCGTGATTAGAGGCGTTGGTCTCGACTAGTCAGCTTTGCCAATGACTAGGTGGACGTGGTTCGAATCTTGATTTGTTGTACTTATGGTGGTTTTCTTTAAATTGTTTCCTACGCTCCCTTCATTCAAATTCGGGTATTTTTTAAATTCTACCTTTCCCAACGACTGGACAAATGTATTGATCTTATCAAAAGTTAATTTGAAACTAATGCATTTTTTGCACCGCGTCTTACTTCCCGTGCGGGCTGTACGCATATGTACTGATTACACTAATAGGTTGGAGATGAGAGAGGTTGTATTAAAAAGAAGTGTACCCGCATTGGCGAGAGTGGAGAGTGAAACATAATTTAGAAGAAACAACCCTCAGTACATCTGACTAGAATTCAAACCCCAATCTCATCCGTCATCGGCAGTCAAGCCTATTGCAAGAGTGATGTGAGATTCAACCTTTTGGTTCACGTACCTCAAGATATAATTTATCTTCAACTTAGTACCACAAAGTTGTTGGTGCATAGTGCACATATTTTGTAATCTGCATTTAAAATAAATATAATAAGCTACATCCAAAATTAATTTTATTAAATTATAAGTTTTAAATTAAATAGATAGGTATATAAGCCTTTATATTACACGTATCTCCTAAGATGACTTCGCATACCCCCTGGGGTACGCGTGCACCATGTTGGATTAATATGCCATAAACCCCAGGCCAATAAAGGGGGTGAAGCTAATTTTAAAACCGAAAACGCACAATGTCACTATTCCTAACACTTCTGTGTAGTAATTTTTCCTTATTATATTATAAATAATAAATTATGTCAGGACACAATGAAAATAGCTCACCGATGCTGGTTAAGGCTAGAAAGATTAAATGGGATACTGGAGGGTGTGTTTAAGATAAGCCGTGTTTCATATTAGAGAAGTGGATAAGATCTTTAATGGTCATTACTAAATTAGTACAAGTATTAAATGTGTATTTTATCATTAAAAACACTTATTATCGCTAAAATATAAGACTGTTACGAAATGTATAAGAGGAAACTGGAATAGGACCAGCTTTAGTGGATGAATGGTCCAAGGCGTCTTGTTAGACAGGCCTGATAATGATAGGGATATCGGGGCTCGAATCCCGGTTGGGCCTACGGATGGTGGTTTTTCCTAAATAATTTACCTATTTCGTTCCAAGCAATGGCGGATAGATTACTTCTAAAATTCTTCTTCCCTCATCCCTACTACATTAGAGTAGCTATCATATACATTATATTCGTAGAACCTGAACATGTAGTAAGACGCGGTGATAAAAAGACTGGACTAGAGGGAGGGTGAATTTTTAAGAAATAACCTAAGAATTGCATAAACAAAGGACAAATAGTCGAGATTTTGTAACTCTCTGCTTATAGTCCACTATATTGCCCGCTTGTACAAACGTGCCTGTCTGAATTATAACACGTTTGATGATGACTAAGCGTGGCAGACACGTTTTGTTCAATTTTGTATGATTTATATTCGAGTGAACGCTTATTTATATTATTTTTTCTCACAATGTCTTGTTAACCACCCGGCCTATACACATTTAAATTAAGCTAATAGTGTAGGGTTTGGGAAGGAGAACTTAGAGGAAACGTACCCACATTTGCAGGGAGAAAGAAAGTGGGAAACTATTAAGGGGTAAAAAGAACCTCACAACTCCCGGCCGGGATTCAAACCACAATATCCACGTCACCAGCTAGCTAGACTTGATGAACCTGAGATTTGTAGGTTTTATAAATATAAATTTTATGTTATTGACTCATCATATTAAATAACATTCATGATTTACTTTAAATGCGCATAGACTCTTAATCATGAAGTTTTCACAATTGTATATTTATACTGTATTATTTAACAAACATTTGTGATACTGTTTGCTTTACTATTATTATTATTATTATTATTATTATTATTATTATTATTATTCAGTCAGTTGGTTTGTTCATCCTTCCAAAGCCACTTTCTCAAACATTAAAATAGAGGTGGATCTTTGTGGTCTTGATAATCTTGAGGTAAAGTGCTTGCCTTATGACCCAATGTTCGTTGGTTTAATTAAACTCAGCCGATTTTCTAGCGATAAAAATCCGTAGCACAACTTCCTTCGGAGGGGGAATAAAGCCGTCGATTGTGGCATGTAAAAAAATACCTGGAAGCTATCTAAAAATACCTTTCCCGGTTAAATTGATCGGTCCTTTCGCTCTCACTCGTAGAAATACTCGTGTGATATAATCAGTCGGTTCAGAAAGTGCACGTTTAATACCCCAAATGAAATAAAATAACAAAGGTGGACCACAACCTTGACATGTTACATTCAAGTTACATTCAATAATGTCGTAACAATACGCTTTCCCATGCATTTTATCAGTGTTTTGTTAGGAGGACCAACCATCACGTTTATTTAGTCTGATTTGTCTGTGACGGAGAAGTTGGGGGCTCGAATCTGTATTGGGTCAACTGAGGGTAGTGTTTCCTTAACGCTTTCCTATGGTCCCTCAGCACAAATATGTGGACATTTTCTTTAAATTCTGAAACCGAAAATGCTGTTTTCGCAATGGGGTCTGTTTGTATCTCAACCTAGAGCCGAAACCATTTTATTTATTGGGCTATGACTTGGTATCTAACTAAGGTTTTCTAAGATTCCCCCACCCCCGACTCTCCATAGGATTTTCTTAGAATTGGATATCCATCCCTAAAATTAAGGGTAGTTTACTTGAAGGCAAAAGGAGAACAAAATTATCATTATTTTCAAAATCCGCACTAACTAATTTGATTAAAATTCGTATATAGGCACTGTTTAACCTTACAAACAAAATTGTGTATCTCATTTTCCCGTGAAAATGACTTTAAGGGTACTTTACATCAGTAGAAATTTATAATTTTGATAATATTTCCAACATTCTTTGAGATAAAAAAAATAACTTAGCATTACAAATTTGTAGGACTATCAAAAGTAGAGAACTTTTAATCAAAATATATAAAACCAATAACCAAATATAGTTTTAAATGGTGGTCTGGGAATTGGGGGAGTTGGTTTATGCTCTTTGGTGAACCGAGATGCTCCTATTTCCTCAATATGTTTATGTAATGATGAATATTATTTCGTGTGTAATCTTTTGTAGAATATTAACTCTATTTACCATTATGTTTCTGCAACAATGTATATTGTCTCGTTTCACATTTCTTACGAGTTTTAAATAAATGTCTCAATTTTTAGATGAAGACGAGAGAAAGTCTATGCGGTGCTACGTGCCATTTTTATTTCTCCTTGAAACATTTGAGTTGCGTAACAACTTCATAAATTTCTCCATCAAAGTCAAATATCCTATTTTAATCACTTATGGCCGGTATTAACAATAGTCATTTTTAATCAAAAACCAAACTTAATTTGTCTCTTTACAAATTGTGTGGCAAACTGGCAATTTCTTCTGGGAAACCGGTAAAACACAAGGTATTTTGTATCAAGAAAATTTCATCAACCCTGTTAATTTATTGGATTTTGGCCTCGATTTTCGTCTTACTCTTCTTGTGGGCTTGCCACATGCGCTAGTATTAGGGATGATAAAAATAAGTTATAATTTAGAAGAAATATCTACATTTAATTGTGATTGAGAGTTGGAAACCATTTATGAAAAAAGTAGCTAATTGCATCCGGCTGACATTAGAACCCCTGACCACTACGTTACTTGGCAAATTAATCACTATGAGATTGATTACTTTGTCCGCGTGCCCACTGGTGTGGGTAGAAGCATCCTTTAATAGTTGTTACTGGGAGCTTAGTCCGGAACAGCTTTCTAGCTCACAATCATTTTTTGCTTTAATAGTTGTTACTGGGAGCTTA
>CABFVZ010001718.1:142858-171762 GCA_902151445.1 Timema monikensis | reverse complement strand
CAGGGAAGCTCTAATGACCTTGCACAATGTCTAGGGGGTTGCAACACATTCCCTTTCCGCTCGCCCACAAGTCAGTGGCATTTTTTTATAAAAACTAATAAATTTTCTAATTAAATTCATAAAAAGGTTATTAATTATTAGTGAATGCAAGCATGGGTCAACTATAGTATATTTCTTTACGTAATTTTTACATATTTTTATCTCCGTGTGTGGAGGAACTCCTGAGTATTTTACATCTTATCATTCACGATGTTTAGTCCGGTTAAGAAAGTGACACTGAAATTAATTACTACTGTATTTTTTAAATTAGGAATTACTATGATACCTGCCTGCTGGCCGCACTTAATTGAACGTATTCTAATCCAGTAGTTCACATTTTGTGTAACTCTGTCCATCTCTGGAGCAAGTAACCTTTCAGACACGTGACTCATGTCATGTGGTGTTTATAAAACCAAACTTGATCTAGGCTAGGATTTCATGGATAATTCAATGGCTGTCATTAATAACCAGTCTGTTTAAGAACTTGGATAGTTTATTTTAAATGAAACTAGTCACACACATTACCGTTATAGATCAAAGTTAGTACGTACTATTTCACAATCAAGCATTTCGTCTAAGGTTAAGTCTATATTTAACATTTTTAAACATATTTTCTATATTTTCTCTAATCTAACTTTGTTGTTGTACTCTCTTGGATGACAGTGATTTATAGTTCTAAAACAAACATTGATGGAGACCTCTTTAAATATTAGGGGTGGTTTTGGTGCTTTTATTAGTTTCTTGACGTATTCTAAAATTCAGAGTACCTACATTACCTATATTATGTTTAAATTACTTAAAATTTCTTCAAGAGGTATTTAATGTTATAAATCATTTATATACTATGGCGGGAAGGGGGGGGGGGGCTTCATCACGAGCCACCACAGGTAAGACTTCCTCTCCCTTCCCCTCGGAAAATAAATAATAATAGGAATAAAAGTTATGATTAGAACTTAAAATATGAGTGAAGAATGACCCTGGGCACGGGACGATTCCTGTATAGCTTAGTGGTTAGAGCATCGGCGTACTAAGCCAAAAGTCCCGGGTTTGATTCCCGTGTCCAGGTGAGTGTCATTTTTCAATTTTCATAATACTTAAATAAATGTTAACACTGGTTACTTAACAATTAAATATAGGTCTATATGTAATTGAATTTGTGATTATTTAGAGAAGACACTTTGATTTCGTGAATGTTCATATTACTCTCGAGGGTCTTTAAGGTCAACCTGGAAACAATGTTGACGGAAAAGCACGTGATGTATTATCTCATATCACCTACTGTGCATGTTCAGAGTACAGAAGCCATTGTTCAAAGACTAGGAATGTCATCGTTAGCTAGGAATGTCATCCTATGACTTCCAATAATTCCTAGTTGTAACTATCTGTTTCTGTATCTGCGCATTCTTAGTTTCAAACATATCCTGTTGAATCTGTTGGCCACCTTTCGGTTCCCAACAATAGATGTATTGTATATATAGACCATTTAGACAAAGTTTTAGACGAATTTAACAGGATCAATCTCAAAATACAACAAGAATAATGAAAGTGCGCAATAAGGCAAGTAAAATATTTAGGTCATCTTAATTAGTATCAGGGAGTCAAACCTAGCACCATGAAGGGTGAAACCACACGTAACTATCCAACACCACGTGGCGAAAAGGACATCCCCTGATAAACCTAAAAATAGTATCTGGGGTCTACATTAAATGGTAAACATATGCTTATTTTCATTAAATAACTTAATTTTAGAGTAGTTTACTCGTGACCATTTTAGAAATTTGGAAATTGTTTATTATTGGAATAAAAGTTTTCGTTCAAAATATGCATCTGAAAATTGTATTTCATGGCAAATAAGAATTTTTCTTTACAAAACTAACTAATTTGAAGGTGGTTTACAAATAACTGATTTTGGAGAATTTTAAATCTTTTTTAGAAGTTGTTTGAACAATTTTATTAAAAATTTAGATATTAAGAGTGTCTATTGTAACTAGCAAGATAATGGGTATTATCTGCTGAAACCTTACTCACAGGTATTTTACTCAAAACAGTTTTGTTTTTTAATTTTGGTTAAAATTTACTATCCCCTATGTATATAAGAAAGTCCTAACGATTGCGTAGTATAATTTATTTTTACATAAGACCAGTAGAAATTACAAACTTGTATTAGTAAAGGGAACACTGTTTTCATCCTAGGGGATACCTAAATTAATTTACCAGCTTTGTGTCTTTATTCAATACTAGTATAGGTAGAACTAAGAACTTTTTTTATCCAGGTACCAATCTATTGCCATTTAAGTCAACTAGATTATAAATCGGGAAACTTTTGTAACATTTTACTCGAGTAACTTATTCACCTGGATCATATATCCAATGGTTTGTTCTTACTGTGATGTTTTGATATTATATTGTTGAAAACTAATTATAACCCGCCCCTAAATATTCAAAGCCACCTCGGTTAGCGGAGTGTATGGCATTAAATTTATAGCCTTAAATATGACCGTTCATTTTATTTTGTCAGAATCAAATATCCCTTCTGTTGAACTAATTAAAAATTAACGTATAATAATATTAGATGAAATAATAAAGAACAATGTGTTCCTAAAAACACATTTTATTGGCACCATCAAGACCTTTACATTTCATACTTATAACACTACTATAAAAACTCAATACAGATATTATTAAAATAAAATAAAATTGTCGTAATTCGGGGTGATCAAAAGCCTCTGGCCACAGAGTAACGAATAAAATGCTTTCCATACAATGGACAAAGTTTCATTGCTAGGTAAAGTCACAAGACCGAAAGGTTGAATTATACTCATAATCACATTGTCGAATTATCGTTTCTTCATTTTTTGAGGAAGCAGTTTAATCGAAACATTATTGCAAAAAAGATTTTAAGCATTTTTGTCGAACAAATTTAATTGAAGATAGTTAAGCTTATTTTGGACAAAATAGTTCTGGTTCTGGTTATCAGAAGACATAAACTTAAAACCGATTGTGTTACTAAATGTTACCTGGAACATATATATTTATTTAATATATTATATTATTAGAGTCTATGAGGATTTGGAAAAGAAATACACTTTCATTTAATGAATCTTCGTGTGAATATCGAGAATCATTTAGAACTGCTTGAAAACTGTTGTGCGGGAAAGCACTTGAGGTCTCCTCGTTGATCAAATTAACGAAGAGGACAAGGATCTAATATCCGATATCTCCGGATACACCGTAGCGACCCCGACACGCCTCTGGAGCTGTAACCATTGTGGCCAACAGCACCGGACTCGTCAATACTTCCATGCCTACCACCAGAACCTCCGTCTCCCTCGTTTGTTGAGGATCTCTCTAGATGATGAACCTGAGAACCCAGCATTGTTAACAGTACTGCTGACCTGCTTCTGGGTCTTGTAATTGATAAAGTAGTTCTCTGGTTTGGAAAGAAGGGTGGGAGTCGGTGTGGAGGTGACGATATCATCAGCTTCCTCGGGTTTCTTGACAAGCACGTAGATGAGCATCTTCTGGTCTTGAGCGAACTCGAGGATCATGGGGTTGACAGGGGTGGGAGCAGTAGGGGCCTTGATGGACATGATCTTGTAGTTGATCCTGGCCTGCCGTGGAGCGATTACTTGTTGGGCTCTGATTTCTTCTTCAAAGTCTGGCGGGGGAACCTGAACGTGGACACTCGTTGTTCTAAGAACACCTCCTCCAGTGCCTCCTTCAATGCCTCCAGCCACACCACCACCTCTGGCTCTTGCACCAATTCTTCCCAAGGATATAAAGCCTCTACCACCTCCTCCCCTACCTCCCAAGGATAAGATGCGTCTACCATTTCCTCTTCCTAATAAATGTCCACCCAAACCACCCCCGATGAAGTTTTCGCCTGTAAATCCACGGGGTCCTCCAAAACCAAGACGTGATTCGCCATCAAATAACGAGGAGACGAAGCCTTTCCCGAAATTGAAGCCGTTATTGTTGTAGTAGGACGGACGGTCAGCAAAAATACCGTTGAACGGTGATCCGTATCTCTGTGAAGGGACGTTGTAGGAGTAGCCGGCCTCAGGGCGTGCTGCGACAAGCGCCGCCAGGGACGCCACAACCTGCTCACACAAAAAACAACCTTTATTACAAGTACTTCTTATACATCCATCGTGGGCTTACATCTTAGCAGAAGTACGAAATGATCTACCTACACAACTGCAAATTATCCTTCCTTAAGAAATTTTAAAATACGTGTTATTTAATAACTTAATCTAAGTGGTAAGGATGATTACGATATTGACAGTAAATTCACCCTTATAGGCTTGCAAAGAGGATGTAAGAACCACAATAATCAATACAATTTGGAAATCGCCCCTCAGTGTACCCGGCTGAGATTCGAACCTCAACATTTCTACGACAGACAATCTAGTCTTTAGAGACATAGATGCTTTAGAACAGATAATGTGAGCAAAGGTGATTTTTATTAATGTATTGATGTTTTCATGTAGGATACTGTATAAAGAAACAAACCATATTACCAATTTTAAAACCACATTTTTTAAATTTATGGATAATATAAGGCGTTTTTGTGAGAACACACGTAGCTCCGTGAATTTAGTTTATGCAATATCGGCCTATAACCCTTATTTATATCATCCCTAACAATAATAAAAATAAAATAATATAAAATATTTAGTTGATAGAGATTAGTAAGGTTGAATTTAGAAGAAGTGTACCCACATTTTCGTGAAAGGAGAGTGGAAAATCATTTAGGACAAACCCCCCTCAGTACACCAGACCGGAATTCTAACCCCGATCTCCCTGTCATCGTCAGCTTTATACCATGCGCTAACCAAAGCAGGAAAGTTGCTTCTCAGGCCTTCAGAAACAACCCAAGTGTTCGAGAGAAAAGTTACTTAATATGAGTATATTATTTTATCGTGCTTACATTAGCTTTATCATAGCAACAAACATGGAACATGCTATGTTAACATTTGTATTAGATGTATTTAAAATTAATTCTATTAGTTGATACACTTTGTAGAAAATGACCAAAATTAAAATTTCTTAACTATTCAAACCAATATTCTGATGTTCCTAAATTAGAGACCTACAGTAATTTTGACATCTGTGTGAATTCGTTCATTTTACACCGAGCAAATACCATTATACTCTTGTTTGAATGTACAGTTCACAAACCTACTTTCGGAAAAAAATGTTGTTTTTTTTCGGACAGAGACGTTAATGAAATGGTAGTTGGAGAAATTAAGTTTTCTTTTACCGAAAAATGTTTTCAGTCCCTACTTTAATACATTTTCCCAACTTTCACATTTTAGGATCGCCTTTTTTTTCTTATTTTCATGCGTGGTTAAAGTAAAACACAAATATGAAAGCTTTAAATTCAAGACACAATCAAAGTAACCGTACTTATAAATATCAAACTCTCAAAAGTGAAGGTAAAGCTAGTCTGGATAGTAGGATATAGGGAGGTCAAGGTTCGAATGAATCACTTTTGGGTGCATTGGAATAATTTTACAGTATCATTTATCACTTTAATTTTTCCATCCTTCTGTTAGTTGTGGTAAATTAGATTAAATTACTCTTTTTCTCCCTACTCCTTATAATAAATAGGTAATAAACGTTACATTGAAACTATTGATTAAACAACAACTATTCTTGAAATTAGTAATAGAAAAGTTGAAAATAGTGTTAGTAGTACAGAAGTAGTTGTAGTAGTAGTGGTAATAATAAAAAGTAGTTTTAAAAATACAGAGAGAAAGAGAAACCAGAATGTGACGAATTTTTTTAAAAGTAAAAAACCCTTTATTCCTTAATATCTTTGATTTATTAAAAAAAAACACCCTTTACCGACTAGACTATCCTCTTTTTACATATTTTTTTGCGTTGCCATTTAGAACACATTACCTTACAACGATAATAACATATTTTTCCTCGTGTCTTACAATTGATCACTTGTTAATATATTATAAAACCAAAGGACTCTTCTAAATATAATAATTCATGTGAAATAAGATGAACATCCAATGTTTGATGTCGACTTACCAGAAACACTCTCATGTC
The DNA here is from genome assembly GCA_902151445.1 of Timema monikensis. Lineage (NCBI taxonomy): Eukaryota > Metazoa > Arthropoda > Insecta > Phasmatodea > Timematidae > Timema > Timema monikensis. The sequence goes on along the minus strand of CABFVZ010001718.1, from coordinate 165,660 downwards.
TGGACGCGGTGCTGTTGTTTTGACAACGGACGATCACTGTGTGATTCTTCAAAAGAGAACATCTTTTTATTTTAAACTCTTTAATGCTAAACCTCAAAAACAATTATTTGAGCGTAATTGCTAGCTTCTTTTCCAAACCATATAATTTAAAATTTTGGTGGAATATTGTGTAAGGAAGGACCTCGATGCAACTACTTGTTACGTAATTGACGCAGGTCAAGCAGACGATAATTGCACATTTGATCATCTCATCTCTTTACTAGTGGAAATTATTATTATTATTATTAGCACCGCGTCTTACTACCCGTTCGAGTTATACGCACTTACGCTAATGTGTAATGGTAGGGTGATTGTGAGATGAAATGAAGGACCTACAGTTTAACTTGGAATCCGAACTACGGTGGAGGCCTGGCATTCCCCACATTCACAAGTTGTGATTAATACACGTATTGTCAGAGGTGAAGGAAAGGTTTGCAATCAGATAAATCTGTGCCGGGACCGAGGATTGAATCCCAGACCCCCAGCACAGAAGTCCGACACCTTACCCTTAGACCACCAGGTCTCCCTAGTGTAAGTTGAGGTCTATGAAGTGTTCAGTCTTTTCTTTTGCGTCTGTTTATTATTTATTAAGTAAACGGAATAAAATGGTGAATTAATAGTTAATAAAATATAATATATGGTGTTTAATAATATAGCCCTAACTTACTATATCCAAATCAATATTTGGCGAGTGTTAGCATACAATTTTTTTTTCCAACCAACATGTTATTCTAAATTTAAATTTTAAGACACTATAGTTATGACATCTTCAAAAGTTAATAAAACTAATTTAATATAAAAATCATGTGACCTACAGCTGTAATTTTTGATACGTATTATCAATGCCTAGAAAATAACACTAATTATTGATGGCTTCAAAAAATAGGTTCATACTTACTTTTTAGACCTTTGTTTATACCAAAATCTTAATAAATGTGAATCCATATTTGACATACAGTAAATTGAATCCAACATTCACTAGGAATACTTAGACAAATGAACCAAACAAAATTTATCATCTTCTTCCTCCTCATCATTAACATCAACTGTTTCAGCCTGTGGCTGGGTCTGTTAGTTTAATGCCTCCATTTCTCTCTGTCTTTCCACCATTCTTCTTCGTGCACTCTCTTCCACTCTCCTACTCTCTCTTGCACACTTGCAGCTCTTTGTTAATGTTCCTTTAACTCCTAATCAGTTGTTGACTACTTTTTACTTTCCAGCTATCGTAAAGGTATAGAAAGTATTGTGATGGTAAAAAAATAATCAAACTCGAGATTTTGATGAATCTCGGCGTTTCATGACCCCCCGAATCAGAAAAAGTTGTTTTTGAATTTCTGTCTGTCTGACCTCCAGCTAGAGCCTAAACTATTTTACCGATCAGGTTAAAACTAGGGTTGCCCCAAGGTCTTTTTGGAATTGGATATCTAATTAAGGGTAGTTTACTGAAGGGCCAAAACAAAAAAGTAGGTTTTTTCAAAATTGGCTCTAACGATTTTGATTAAATTTCTTTTCTAAACATTTATAAATATTTAAAAAAAAGGCTTCTCTCAATATTTTGGCAAAATGTCTTTAAGGGCTCCGGTCTGATGCGTAAATTATATTTTTGTATAATATCTCCTAAACTATTTGAGATATGAAATTACTTATCGCTAAAAATATATGTAGGTCTCTTTATAATACAAATATTTCATGAGAAGCATATTTTTATAAAACCGATAACTTTCAAGCTACACGTGTATTTATATATATATATATTAACTTTTCGAACACAAGAGGTATTGCGAACGCAAAAGAAAATCAAACCCGGAATGTTGATGGATGTTGACGTCTCAAGACCCCCCCGAACCCCAAAAAGTGGTATTTGCAATGACGTTTGTCTGTGTCTGTTTTAAACTTAAAATTAAGAGTAGTTTAATAAAGGTCGAAAAGATGAAAAATCGATTTTCTCAAAATTGACTCTAACTATTTTGATTAGAATTCGTATCTAGGTGTTGATTAAGATTATAAATTGTCTATTTTAATTTTACCATGAAAATTAATTTTAGGGTACTTTACAGAAGCAGAAACGTCCGTATCTCCGCAACTATTTGAGATACTAAATAACTTATCATTGCAAAATTGTAGTACTATTAAAAATTAAAAAACTTTTATATTAAATATATTTTTATAAATACAACAGTTTCTGAGATATTGGCAAATATATTGATACAATTTTGTGAGCTTTAGTTGTAAAGAGAGGCTACATAAGTTTAAACGCAATAATTCTCCAATGCCATAGAGTAATTAAATATAAGTAAGTCTCTAAAAGTTTATGTTGTTTTTCCTTAAACCTCTTAGGAGAAATGTTTTACTTTTAGACTCAATAGTCAATATTTATATTTTTTGTTGGTCAAAATTTATAAATGAGGAATTTAATAGCAATGCGATGGTATGAAAGTTTGTAACACTTAATAAAATGTCGAAAATGTTAAAGGAAGTTTAAATTTTAATACGAAGTGTTGACCCTTGTGGACCCAACATGAATCTTTTTTATCGCTCCACCAAACATACAAATGAGGACATTAATTATTTAAAAACAAAATTATAAAATTTAAAACCGAGACTAAAAAAAAGTTTTACATAAGTATAGTGCAATTTACGCTTGGGTTTGCTAGTGTACTATATTATTTCGTTTCACATATATTACGAGTTTTTAGTAAATATCTCCATTTTCAAACAATAGAGCGAGAAAGTCCGTGCGTAGTTCCGTACCATTTATTTCTTATAATTATGAAACCTGACATGTAAAGTTTGAAATCCTTGTGATACCTTTATCTTCCATTTTGGCGTGAATTTTATTATAAATAACAAACCACCTCTTAAATAAAATGGGATTTCTGGTCGTTTTAAAAATGTTTTTATTTATCTGTGTTCTTAATTATTGTAACAAGCACTTTTATGGAAAACCGAACTTACGACAAATGTAGCAAGTAGTTTTGTTCCTAGCTTTTGTATAACGTAAAAAACACCCTATTATTTATCAATATATTGAGTTTTTTGTTGTACTTTAATGTATTTAATATAACAGTTGTTAACGCCTAAATTTAAGGATAAAAGGGAAAACAGCACTGAAAAATGACATGTGAAAGACTAGCCACATATTACACGAGCAAGATTCTCAAGTTTCTCATGAACAGCCGAGTGGGCGAATATCTCACTCATAGCTTTTTACCTCATTGACAAATTTCGACCAAACTTTGAAAAACAAAATCAACCACAAAAACAAAATTGCTTTTTTCTTACTTTCTCACAAAGAAATTAGGTATTGTAATAGTGAAAATTGTTTACCTCGATATTAGGGTGAATCTTGACTTTTTATGTGCCCTCGAGTCCAAAAAAAAAGTTGGTCTTGCGATTACTATATATTTCCCCAAGTCTTGTCTCTGTGTTTGTCTTTGGGACTATAGCTACAACGGATGGATGTCATGTATTTTGTTCAAATTTTATTTATAAAAGTCCCTTGGGACATTATTTTGATTTTGACTTTCACCCTTAAACTAAGGGTAGTTTACTAAAGCCTGGTTTGTGAAAATTCGAGATTAAGAAAATAACTTGTTCGATTTTGTTTAAATTAGATATTTGGGAAATGTTTGATACGCCAAATAACACTGCATAATTTTTTCATGGAAAAATTTGCTTTAGGGTAATTTATCAATGATTGATTTTAACATTTGACATTTTTTTAAAAATGGCTGTAACGATTTGTTTCAAAATGGGTATTTAGGAAGTTTTTCAAATTACACATAATACTACGTACTCTACCTTAAAAAAGTATTTTCAAGGTTAGGTTACCGATGATGACTTATTTTAATAAAGTTTGTTATTTTTTCTAAAATAAATTAATTTAAGGCTAGTTTGCTTAAGAAAGGTTTTAGGCAATTTGAAATTTTTAGACATTGCCCTTTTCAATTTAGCTCAAATTGAGTAGCTGCGAGTTCTTTTACGTGATAAATAATAATAAATAATTTTATTTTTACAAATATATTTAAATTTAGAGTAGTTTACTAATGATTGATTTTTGAAAGTATGATACATAAAATATAGTTCTAGTAACAAAATATAGTATCCTGCTGGTCAAAATAATATCCATTAAAGAATTGGCAATCCTGCACCCACCAAAAGATGGGCCCTATGGTTCCAGAGATGCTTTAGAGGGGGAGGAGGGGGGTTAGCCTGGTGGAGGAGCTAACATTTGTTGTAATTTCAAAAGCGTTTGCACATCTTCAGGTCAACACATTTCTTCTATTAGTCCTCAGTCCTCATGTGTTAATAATATAGACCTATGGAATAGTTCGATATTAGGTCTGACAAAAATGTACACTCTCACGTAGAAGAGATATAAAATACACAATGTTACAAATAAAACCGGCGCTAAACGCAGAATCACAGTTATACTCACAGACACATGTGGAGATCGGAGGTTCACTGACCTTGTACGGTCATTGTTGTGCGCATGTGCCATTGGAGACAGCAGAGGGAGACAGAAGCGTCGGTGAGTGAAACTATACAAAGCTACTGGTAGCGCACATTTCGAACACAGACTTTGAAATACGGTGCGTTTGGGGCCGATTTTATTTAGGACAGTATATATTTAAAATTATTGTGGTTTGGAATGGTCTAAAAGTCCATATTTTCTTACAGTAAAAAATGTAACAAAGTTTCATATATCGGAGAGAGTTTGATTGTTAGGTCTGTCACATAATCGGAAGTCACATATTTGTAGTCCTAGTCTACACTCTACACCATATATAATGTTAGATAGACCATGATTGTCTCAGAATATTAATAAGAAGTAATTCTGTACGCCTTTGTTGGGCATCTTTAATCGAAGAAAAAAAGCTTATATGTTTTAATAAATAGTGTTGATGATTGCTATCATATTATTTACTATCACATCTATATTTAAAATCAATTTATCCTGAACTACACATTAAAATGTAGGCACACATAACTGAACAATGTGCTATTTGGAAAAGATACTTTTATTTAATGAATATTTGTATTAAGCTCTAGGATCTTTGAAGTCAGCTTGATAACAGATTGGCACGCGATATCACCTTGTTGATCAGGTACGGAAAATTGTTGATCATAAAGAGAGATGATCTAGTACCCGATAGCTTCGGGAACACCGTGGTGGGGTAATATGTCTCCAGTGCTATCATAGTTGAATTTAGGAGGGGAGGCTGCCTGCCCCTCGTTTGTTGAAGATTTCTCTATAATAATGGGCGGCGTGGGATTATTGTTCATGATTAAGGATGCTGAGAACCCAACATTGTCAATACCTTCAGATTCATAACCAGAAGTTAAACGTCCCTCGTTTGTTGATGGTCTTTTTGGACTACCACTATACAATGATGGTCTGTTTATTCCTGAGAACCCAACATTGTCAACAGTATTACTGACTTGCTTCTGGGTCTTGTACTTGATGAAGTAGACCTCCGGTTTGGAAGGAATGGTGGGAGTTGGTGTGGGGATGACGATATCGTCAGCTTCCTCGGGTTTCTTGACGAGCACGTAGATGAGCGTCTTCTCCTGGTCCTGGGCGAACTCGGGGATGATGGGGTTGACAGGGGTGGGAGCAGTAGGAGCCTTGATGAACACGATCTTGTAGTTGATCCTGGCCTGCCGTGGAGCGATGACTCGATGTGGCCTGAAGCCATCATTGTCAGGTGGGTATGAATAGAAGTAGACGCTACTTGTTGACAGTCTTCCATTATCATAGTTCCCGGTACCATTGTACATTGCTCCAAAATCGGTAGGAAATCCAGCACCGGCACCTATTCCATTTTGACGGACAAATCTACCTTTATTAGCAGAGTCTGACACATCTCCCCTTCCGCTTTCAAAGACAGTATTGGTACTGCTTCCGGAAACACCTTCGTCGACGCCTACAAAGCCACTTCCTCCTGCGATTATACCTCTGGATACTTCACCGGAACTGGAAACGTCGAAGCTTGGGCGGAAGTTGTAAGAGCTGCCAGCGATGACAGTTGTAGGCGGTGATCTATAATTCTTGGAGAGGACATTGTAGGGGTAGCCAGCCTCAGGGCGCGCTGCGATGAGCCTCAGGGTCGCCACAAACTGCACAACAGAAACTTGTATACACTTGCTGTGATCTTATCATATGGCAGCATCAAGGAATCAAATACAAGCAAAACGATTACTAATGCATATTTGCTTTACAATTAGCAGACATGCATGCTGTAATTTAGAGGGAGAGTCTGTGAGTACCGATCAGCTTTTTACTAGATGAATTTCACACGAACGAGGCTCTGATTTGTGGTGTTCCCTAGTGAGACATATTGTAACGATACTTTTTGACAGTTGGAGAGGAAATCCTTTGCTATTTGGACATTAATGGAATATTTAAGATTTTATCGTTTTCAAACGTTTGTTGTACTTCAACAATATTAACAGTAAGTAGCTTTTTAATTTAACAATAATATATTTTACCACTACTCTACTTAATAATATCTATTGGTGCATAACTCGTTCGCAAGATTCATTAAAATATAGCCAACTGGTTGCCTTTACCACCATTTTTGTTTGACAAGTGTACCGGGTAAAACCGGTCACGCCTTGCGGCTTGTGTCAATCAGCATACCAAAATAATCGGTATTACCCTTTATTGATCTAAATACATTTAAACTGAATGAACAATTATTCTGGAATAAATTGTATATATGTATGCAATATTTTTTTTAAATCACCACTTTAGTTTTACTAATGGAAATCTCTCCATTCTATTCTGTACAGATGCCAAAATTAAAGGGAACTAAAGAAAAAAAAAATAGAGAAGAGAAGAACAAAATAGGAAAAAAGATGATTTTTTTAAAAATCGTTTTCTAGAATCTAGTACAATTATAAAGCCGATTAAAAAAAATCGAAGGAATATCATATTCTAAAGCTACTTTGAGGAGGAAAGTTTAATTGAAGATGAAATCTGTGATGACGCTGAACTTGATATTATCTGTCCACTTTTAGATTCCTCTGAAAATGAATTGTGCTCTGTTTGTGAATAATTTGGTAGAAAACAATGAATTATGGTACCAACATGTGTTGTGCTCCAAATAAGCATATGCCTAGTTCAGTAGCCGGGACAATGCAGAGGGATACAAATGTGACCAATGTAGCCTATCTCCAGTGAATCATAAGAAATAAATAACTATTATACTAAATCATTACTTTTAAAGGAAAGTTAAAATTTAAAAATAAGATAAGAGACTTTTTAGTATTTAGTCAGTTAATAATATTTTTTAAAAATTACTATTATTGATTATTTTAAGGTAAGGTCTAGGAAATAAAGTTCATAAAATAATGTTTTCGTAGGTCAGTTGAGGGATAAGCTTGTAAAATAAAACATCTCAGGAGTTTTAATAAATTAAGAAATAAGCATGTAGCTACTTTTTATTTTTGTACTATGATTTCCTCGGTCACCAAATTGGCTTAAGATTTTATCTGGACATAAAACCCATTGAAACACTCTTAATGAGTTTTTTTGTAAAATAATAAATTTAAATTCTCAATAATCAGATTTAAATTAACTTGTCTCAAATAATGTTTATTTCTGAAAATAAAAATTTCTTATTTATCATAATTACCACTGGATACCCATTAAGCACTAAATCTTAAATTATATTTCCCAAAAAATCAATTTTTTTTTCTAAGATTTTTCAAAATAAACTAATATTACATTAATTTATTCTAGAAAAATAAACCCATTTAATTAAGTACCATGTAAAATAGTCCCTATATACCAGTTTAAAAAATGTTTATCATTTTCAAATATCATTCATTAAAAACAATTATCAAATTATATTTATAAGAAAGACAAACAAATTATTTATACCGTAAAAAACTTACCGGATATCCATTTCTAACCAAATCATTAAAGCCATTTAAAAAAGCTCAAATTAATAAAAACAGCAGCTATCAATAAAACTCCCTTAAACATATATTCCCCCCTCCCCCCAAAAGAGTGTTCATTCTTATTTATCCTGTCAACACACTCCAAATATAAATTTTAAACAAAATCGCTTGATCAATTTTTTTTTAAATTGAATTAAAGAAACTCATCCTCTCTATCCTTAAACGGAACTTCCCCAAACATTCTACTATACGTGGTTATTTTTCATATCAAACACTCCTTACATATCAATTTTAAATACAATTGTTAAAGATATTCTTTAAAAGTTTGGAATATAAAAAAACGCTCGTCACTAAACCACTCTATATATAAGAGCTCAAAATATATAAAACAAAATCCTGAGGCATAACCACTTAACATCTAAATATCAATCTTGAACAAAACCCATCAATCCATTTTGGATATAGGCCCAGGGACAAACCGACAGAAAAACTGACATGATAGAATGGTAAAAACAACTCTTTTTGGATATAGGCCCAGGGACAAACCGACAGAAAAACTGACAGATAGAATGGTAAAAACAACTCATTTTGGATATAGGCCCAGGGACAAACCGACAGAAAAACTGACAAATAGAATTGTAAAAACAACTCTTTTTGGATATAGGCCCAGGGACAAACCGACAGAAAAACTGACAGATAGAATGGTAAAAACTCTTTTGGATATAGGCTTAGGGACAAACCGACAGAAAAACAGACAAATAGAATGGTAAAAACTCTTTTGGATATAGGCCCAGGGACAAACCGACAGAAAAACTAACAGATAGAATTGTAAAAACAACTCTTTTTGGATATAGGCCCAGGGACAAACCGACAGAAAAACTGACAGATAGAATGGTAAAAACAACTCTTTTTGGATATAGGCCCAGGGACAAACCGACAGAAAAACTGACAGATGGAATGGTAAAAACAGACAGATAGAATGGTAAAAACAACTCTTTTTGGGTTTGGATCACCATAAAACGTGGAGGTCAAATATTTTCAAGATAACATGATTTACAATAATTACTATCTTTATTTAAGAAAATAATTAATTAAAACAAAGCGTTATTAGGGTCAGTAACTATCATTATAATGAGTTCCAAATAACACTCAAATACCCGCCTCGGCGGCGTAGTTAACTAACGCTCTAGTCGTGTTGAGCTGGACTACCGAGGATGGGGAAAACCAGGTTCGAATATCGGTCGAGTGAACTGGGGGTGTTTTTTCCTAAATGGTTTTCTACTCTCCCTCCACGCAAATGTGTGTTAACTTCATCTAAATTCAACATTCCCTTTTCTTAACCCATTAGCTTAATTAGTACTTAAGTGTATAACCTGAACGGGTAGTAAGACTCGGTGCTAGTAATAATTTTACCTTAAATCAATTTACTCTTAATTTTACTTTTGATTCCTACCTCTTACCAAATAGCCGTGGCGTTAAAACATATTAATAAAAACCATAATATATTGTTTTAATGACTGTCAATAGCAATATTCAAATAATGAAAATCAATTGATCTCGATAGTCTACTTAACAACTGCACATTCCCTGCAGAGAGACGAAAACCTTCTGACTCTCAAGGCAAGATGATAGCTTGTGAGGAAGATTTGATCGTTTGACAATCTATATCAGGATATTTCCAAACCTTTTTACGATTACAGATCCCTCAATGGATTAATCAATATGAACCCATACCCCCTTCGCCAAACTGTCGAAATCATCATCATCATCATCACCAGTCTAATAAGGTACCAGAATGACTTCGAAATATGTCAATAGCTTGGTTTTACGTTACACATGGATAGCTAGGAACAGAACAGCTGAAAGAAAATCATAAGAATCTTATCATATTTAGCTACTTACTGTATCTACGGTGCTAGGAAGTCAAAAGGTCATTGCCGTACTTACAAAAGTACGCCACCTATTACTATATTGAGCTAGTTCTATCCAGTCCATCTCATTACACCCTCTCTCTTTGTTCTACTCCCATCTGCGCCTAGGTCTTCCCAATGGGTTTATCAGTCAGTACCCCCAAATTTACTTTTAGAAAAACGTCAAACTACAAACACACAATCCGTATTGATAACGGTGATTTAACAACATTTTTTATTATTATTCAGAGAACGAGTCTTATACCACTATTATTTGGTTTCCATACCCCTAATGGAACTGGATTACCCTCGGCAAGAGGCCCTGATCTATATATAGATAATACAGTAATTATAATATTTGACCTAATTTAAGTTATCAAGTCACATCCATCTAAACAATCGCCGACAACCTTTTAAATATGGACATTAAAATTTAGGCAAATTCTGTTGTGATTGTGACAAATATTAATATTTTGCTACTATTACCCAATGGTAAGGCCCATAGTTTGACCTGATCATTAATCAGGTCCACTCCCAAAGATCTGATAATCTGACACATTTATCCTAGTAAATAGGGCGTTTGTATATAGAATCAGATTCGATTCCAGACACGGTCGAAACATACATCATTTTTTGAAATCAGGTTTATACTTTCTCGATGATGAGCTTATCACAGGGGGACTGGGTATTTTATCTATTAAGCTAGCTAGTATTATTATTATTATTATTATTATTATTATTATTATCATCACCGCGTCTTACTACCCGTTCGGGTTATACGCACTTACGCTAATGTATAATGGTAGGGTGATTGTGAGATGAAATGAAGGACCTACAGTTTAACGTGGAATCCGAACCACGGTGGAGGCCTGGCATTCCCCACATTCACAAGATGTCTTGTCAGAGGTGAAGGAAGGGTTTGGTAATCAGATAAATCTTTGCCGGGACCAAGGATTGAACCCCGGCCGCCAGCATAGAAGTCTGACACCTTACCCCTAGACCACCAGGTCACAAGCTAGCTAGTAGATTAACTGATGATATAATTAGTCGGGTCAAAAGTACAAGTTGTAATGATATGGAATTATAAATCCCAATAATTTATTATTCACATGTATATTCAAAATTACAATATTATAAATGAGAACAGGTAGTAAGATTTATTTGTGTTAAGTTGTTAGGTTGCAAGGTATGGCGAAATCTTTCTACGTCTCTTTAAAAAGACAACGCAGTTTTGTAAACAAAAACACACCTGGATGACCGCACCCCTTTTTTTTTTCTAAGAAGCTTCGAGAAGGTAATATCGCTAAAGATACCTCTTCAGGATACGCATCTCTTCACTTTCTTTCCTAACGAGGAGCCGTGTAGGTAGAGTCTATTAAATCTTAATCTGTGTTCTAAATCTCACGTGTCGGGAATTATCGTGTATATGACGTAATAGTCGGGCTTTTAAATTAAAATTTACGTGTGAAATATCTAGCAAAAAACTGTTTATCTACTTAAAATATAAAAAACTATAAAACACTAGAACTTTTAATTTCTAAAATAAGACATCATCCCTTTTTAATTATTATAATACAGAACAGCAAACTTGGACCCAATTCAATCGTTATATCAAATGTCACCCTAATGGTGGCGTACAAACATTAATATATCAGGATAGCTCTTTAAACGTTACAAAGTTAAAAATCACACTTAATTTAAAAAAAACATATTTTTCAATGGAATGTAAAATATTATGTTTCGTTTTGAATGGCTCACCGTACTAGTGGATACGTAGACAAAGTAATCGGTATCATGTAGTCTGGTTTGATGGAAACCGAAATATCAAGGTTTGAATCCCAACTCGGTGTACTGGGGCTGTTTTCCTAATTGTTTTGTAGTTTCCTTCTATGCAAACGGAAGTTCACTACCTCTAAGTTCTACCTTTATTATCCTTAACCCAATAAATAGAGAATATGGCTTGGACAGAAAACTAGGAAGACGTGCTGTTAAAACATTTATAAAATAATGATCGACAGCTAAAAAATAACTCAGTTACTCTCGTTTATATCGACTTAACATAACTAACCCTATAGCTCTCTCATCTCAGAAAGAATGTGTGAGTCTTTCATCCGTGCCTTTTAAACATATCCTCTACTGGATGTCTACTTACCACTTCTTATCTAGTATCTATGATTGACTAGACAGAAGACAATCCCTGTGTGAGTATTTGGTTACAACATCCTCATCTCTTGTACATAACCTCCCTCTAATTTATGTCTAACTACCACCACCAGTATCCTCATCTCGTATCTAGGGTTGACTTGACAGAAGACAATACCTTTGTGAGTATTTGGTTACAACATCCTCATCTTCTTTTACATAACCTTCCTCTAATTGATGTCTACTTACCACCACCAGTATCCTCATCTCGTATCTAGGGTTGACTTGACAGAAGACAATCCCTGTGTGAGTATTTGGTTACAACATCCTCATCTCTTTTACATAACCTTCCTCTAATTGATGTCTACTTACCACCACCAGTATCCTCATCTCGTATCTAGGGTTGACTTGACAGAAGACAATACCTTTGTGAGTATTTGGTTACAACATCCTCACCTTTTATACATATGCTCTTCTTGTCTTAGAAGACCTTTACAGCCCATCCTTCTTCAGACAATCGGGGCCAAGTTGAACTGCTGTCCGAGCGTGACCTCTAACCCGTGTATTACATACATGCGAGAATATGCATACATTGTCATTGAAACTATTGATGATCAAGGGGGGTAAAGGGGCTGGCTACAAGTTTAAGTTGACCCTTAATTGACCCCAGACAATAATATCGTTTATCATTTTACTTTGGGCTCAGCCAAATTACAGTTCAATTTAGATATATTTTGACAGTAATTATGAAAGTTGCCAAAACAATGTCCATGTAGTAAAATGTAAAGTAATGTGATCTAAAGTTTTCACTTTTCATAGATAGTATAGATACCAAGTAAATAAGACTAATAATAAAGTAAATATTTACTAACGCATACCTAAAAAAAGTGATTAAATTTTCTTACTGTCTATCAGTATCAGTAGTATAAATCAGTAAAATGGTATGATCCATATGAAACCATGAACTATTGCCACAAGAATTGAAGGAAGGCATTATACTACACATTTTCAAAAAGATAGATAAAACAAATTGTTATAATTATAGAGATATATCACTACTACCAACATAATACAAAATTGTATCTAACTTCATTTTAATGAGATTTGTGAAATTTACATAGGATATAATTAGGGATCATCAGGGTGAATCTTGATTAAATATATCAACAATGCGTCAGATTTTTACTATTCGGCAAAAAATATTAGAATAAAAATGGAAATACAATATGATGGTACATCATTTATACATAGGTTTCAAAAAATCCTATGATTCAGTTAAAATAAACCAACTCTATGGCATTTTAGTTTGAGTTTGGGTTAGTCAAAAACGTGTTAATCTAATTGAGGTATGAATAATATAATATAAGGAACGTACTTGGATGTTATAATTACTTACATTGATTGGTATAACTTCTTTGGTCAATTATAACATGATAAAATAAGAAACATAACACAAAGACAAATTTATTTAAGGAAAAACCTAATTTATCATGAATTAAGTCAATTAAAAAGGTATAATAACATTAAAAAAATCATAAGTGAAAGTTACAATTATACTATTCTGAAATTATAAATTAGCAGAAAACAAGGAAATAATAATAATCTATGATGATAAAATATTTTAAGTAATAACAGGTTTTATGATTAACTGATAACCAGAATGAATAGTGGAAATTGGCAATTGACTAGATTGGGGTTATTAATACAATAAACACGTTAAAGACTATTACAATTTTTTAATAACTGTGAAATAAAAATTATAGGTTATATTAAAGGTATGAATTATCAAAAGTAATAGGTATATTGGTATGCCATCAAAAATGAATTTATAAGTTTAATAATTAAATATACTAGTAAATAGTTTGAAAACAATTTTACAAGGAAGACATGTTCTGCGATGTTTAAAATATTTAACCAGTGGCAGTAGAAAGATGATTAATAAAAAGGTTAATTAGTTGATTAGGTTGTTATTCATGTACCTTACACATGTAAAAAAAAAAATTAACAGTATTACAGAGTTGTTGACTGTGGATTCTGACTAAGACGTGTAAATAAACGCATGTGCCATTACGGCCATTTCTTTATCATATTAATATGTTAATACCTATTCGAACTGAAGTGAAAACAATTTCCAAACAAATACTTTTTCGGTTACTAAATAAAACCCGAGTTCTGATAATTTCTAGATAGAATACTTTGAAAATAACATGTGTAAATGTGCTTAAAATACAAAATGTTTAAATTACCAATCTTAGACCACTAGCCTGAATATCGTATCCCGACAACTATTTACGAAACCAAACTTTCTCTAGACTAGCATTTCATTAGTAATTTCATAATGAATATTAATAACACTTTCCTTATAAAATGTTAAAGATAATTTCTTTATGTAAAGAAACTCCTATACATTTCATCATTAATACTATCCTAAAGTTTTGTTAAACATTTTTAAAAACAAACATGTTTCTTCAAATTGTTTAAATTTAAAAAAATTAAACCTGGACACGGGAATCAAACCTGGGACCTATGGCTTAACACCCCAATTCTATACTCACTGAGTTATTCAGGAATCGTCTCGGGGTCATTCTTCACTAATATTTTAAGACAAATCTGTCATGGATGTGCGGAAATCGTCGGCTACATATTATCAGTGATAGATTAAGAACATGAACTATTAGATAAAGCGGCGCCTTTAGCCGTAACTATGTATATACTTATATAACTAAACGTATACATAACTATAGTATATATATATGTATAGATAAATATTTATTTAAGTATATTTAAATATAAAACTATGTATAAATATATAGCTATATAATTATATGTAGGCCTAGTTATATAATCATATATAAGTATAATATGTATAAAATATATATGTATGAATATATCAATATATCATAGTTATATACATATAGCTTTATTCGTATATATTTATACATAGTTTTATATATATATATATATATATATAACTATGTATAAATATATACGAATAAAGCTATATGTATATAACTATGTATAAACTAAACTATGTATAAATATATACGAATATATATATATATAAAACTATGTATAAATATATACGAATAAAGCTATATGTATATAACTATGATATATTGATATATTCATACATATATATTTTATACATATTATACTTATATATGATTATATAACTAGGCCTACATATAATTATATAGCTATATATTTATACATAGTTTTATATTTAAATATACTTAAATAAATATTTATCTATACATATATATATACTATAGTTATGTATACGTTTAGTTATATAAGTATATACATAGTTACGGCTAAAGGCGCCGCTTTATCTAATAGTTCATGTTCTTAATCTATCACTGATAATATGTAGCCGACGATTTCCGCACATCCATGACAGATTTGTCTTAAAATATGATTGAAGAATGACCCCGAGACGATTCCTGAATAACTCAGTGAGTATAGAATTGGGGTGCTAAGCCAGAGGTCCCAGGTTTGATTCCCGTGTCCAGGTTTAATTTTTTTAAATTTAAACAATTTGAAGAAACATGTTTGTTTTTAAAAATGTTTAACAAAACTTTATATATATATATATATATATATATATATATAACTATACAAAGTTTTTATTAATAAAACTATTTGTAGCTATATACATAGTTAAATATAACAATATATAGCATATGCATAAATGTGTGCTTCCAATATTCTGTCTGTCCCATGGATTAGTTGGCAAAGCCAATCAAATGTTAAACCATAGAGAGAATAAACACTAGGAGCTAAACCTTTGTTATAAAATCAGTAGAAACTAGGTCAGTATCGAAGAACACTGGTTCTATCTTAGGTGATGCTTGAATTAATTTATCAAACATATTTTGCTATTCAATATTAATATTTTATGTGAAGCTTCTTTAAATAAAGTTAAACTTAGAGAGCTTTGGTAGCGAAGTACCGATATATTTCCACTTGTGATATTTAGATTATAAGTCGACCAGATCTTGTAACATTTTAACGCGCATACATTGTATTTATCCTGGTTGTAGGTTACAGAGCTGGCTTTAATGTGTTATGTTAAGATAAGGCATTTCTAACAACAAATTAAACCCTTTAATAATTTAAAATTATGTCAGTTGAGGGGAGTTGGAACATTTCATTTATAACCTCAACAAAGCCTTGAAGTCTATATAGTTATACGCCAAAATCCCTTTTGTTAAATGTACTGTACTAATAAGAAATAAACATGGGAATATTTGTAATAAAAAAGTACAATGCATTACTAAAATAAATACATTTTATTGCCACCGTATAAAAACATTTTCATTTCATGTATATAAAAATAATCTATGTACAAAAACTTATTATGGATAATAATAGTTAAATATAGTTGGATTTAAGTTTATCCAAAATTCCTTGTGCCCCTTCAGTAAACAAGTGAAATGTATTCTATGCACTGTTAAGATTAATAATTAAAGTTTTATTACAATGTCAAATAGTTGACCATTCATTTTTACAAGAACCCATTGACTCAGAACAATATTGCTAAGAGATTATATACATACACCTTCTTCGGATGACTTTAATCACAGAAAAAGGAAGCTTATTTTAAACAATGGTACCGGGGAAGGTTATAAGATAACAAACACACTCACATTTTAAATATATTATGATAAAAAATCGTTTACTTGGAATATACCTTCACATGTAATAGAACAGCGTGTTACTTGAAACCTGAAGGAGACACTTTCATTTCATTGGTGTTCGTATGCAGTAAAGTCTAGAGGATCATTGATGTTCGATAAAGAACAGTTTGGCGGCCAGGCACGCGATGTTTACTCTCTGATTAGATTCCTCCTTAGTGGTAGGAAGTGAGAAACTAGTAGCCAAGGGCTCCGGGGACACCGTAGCGACCCGACACGCTTCCGATGTTTAAACCGTTGATGCCAGTACGAATGCCAGTTCTGACAGCACTGGGCTCGTCAATGCCGATATCTCCAATTCCAACGCCAGTTCCAATTCCAACTCCGGTTCCAATTCCAACGCCAGTTCCAGTTTCAACTCCAGTTCCAGTTCTGATTCCAACGTTGGTTCCAAAGTCATCACCACCACCACCACCACCAATGAGCTGCTTCTGGGTCTTGTACTTGATAAAGAAGACTTCCGGTTTGGAAGGAACGGTGGGAGTTGGTGTGGGGATGACGATATCGTCAGCTTCCTCGGGTTTCTTGACGAGCACGTAGATGAGCGTCTTCTCCTGGTCCTGGGCGAACTCGGGGATGATGGGGTTGACAGGGGTGGGAGCAGTAGGAGCCTTGATGAACACGATCTTGTAGTTGATCCTGGCCTGCCGGGGAGCGATTACTTGTTGGGCTTTGATTTCTTCTTCAAAGTCTGGCGGGGCAACGTGAGCGTAGACACTTGTTGTTTTAAGGACACCTCCTCCATTGCCTCCAACTCCTCTATTACCTCCAGTGATGGCTCCGATTCCTCCATCACCTCCACCCAAGTTTACAACGCCTCTACCATTTCCTCCCCCCAAGAAATTTCCACCCAAACCACCTCTGATGAAGTTTGCGCCTGTAAATTCCCGGCTTCCTCCAACACCAAGACGTGAATCGCCATCAAGTAACGAGAAGTCGAAACCTTTCCCGTCCTGGCTTCCTCCAACGCCAAGACGTGAATCGCCATCAAGTAACGAGAAGTCGAAACCTTTCCCGAAATTGAAGCCGTTGTTGTAGTTGTAGGACGGACGGTCAGCAAAAATACCGTTGAACGGTGATCCGTATCTCTGTGAAGGGACGTTGTAGGAGTAGCCGGCCTCAGGGCGTGCTGCGACAAGCGCCGCCAGGGACGCCACAACCTGCTCACACAAAAAACAACCTTTATTACAATCACTCCTCAGACACAACACTTCACTTTACATCTCAACAGAAGTACGGGATAATTTATGAAACAACTGTAAATCATCAGGAACAAATTTATTTAATTCATTCGTTTTATTACAAGGATAGTTTAATATAATAATAATAATAATAATAATAATAATGTCGTGACTAGACTACACTGAACTGTATCTCATTTTGTGGAAAACAAAATGGTAAAACAAAGAATAGATGCTACTAATGTTGCGTTTCCCAGGGGTCGCCTGGATGCACTAATCGTACAGCCTTTTCGTGGAGGCTCTTTCCATGTCCCTATGAGATTAGTGGATGGTGATGGTGAAAATGAGGGTGTGTAACCAGTGGGAAACTCTTAAATTAAACTTAAGCCTAGTTAATCAAACCCTGCTGACCATGTTAATTATTCCCTTCAAGAGAAAATTCCTCTGGTACCATCAGGCAATTAAACACGAGACTTCTAGGTCAGAAGCCAGATGCTATGACCACTATACCACGAGGCCAGTTGGGTAAGATTTGATGAAGATATTTTTAATAAATACAACTACGTAAGCATAGGAAGAGGTTGAGGAAACCACTCTGATAAATAACATGTGGAAATTTACCCTAAATGGGCCTCACTCTCAGTGGGAGCCCAGTTTATTTACGCCCAAGATTGCGTGGTTACCATGAGAGTATGTTTTATATAAATGTAGTTTGCAATTAATGTTTGTTTGTTTTAAATTTTAGTTGTTAATAGCACACACGCATGAAAGTAAGAACAAAATGTTATCTTAAAATGTTAAATTTAATTTAAATAAATCATCAGTGATAGATTAATCCTGAAGTTGGTCAGCTGTAGATTTTCACTGGCACTTTCCAAATTATTATTATTATTATTATTATTATTATTATTATTATTATTATTATTATTATTATTAGCACCGCGTATTACTACCCGTTCGGGTTATACGCACTTACGCTAATGTGTAATGGTAGGGTGATTGTGNTTATTATTATTATTATTAGCACCGCGTCTTACTACCCGTTCGGGTTATACGCACTTACGCTAATGTGTAATGGTAGGGTGATTGTGAGATGAAATGAAGGACCTACAGTTTAACGTGGAATCCGAACCACGGTGGAGGCCTGGCATTCCCCACATTCACAAGATGTCTTGTCAGAGGTGAAGGAAGGGTTTGGAAATCAGATAAATCTGTGCCGGGACCGAGGATCGAACCCCGGCCGCCAGCATAGAAGTCTGACACCTTACCCCTAGACCACCACTTTCCAAACGTTTGTATTGTTAATAGCTTATTATTTTTATTTAGTATTTATCGTAAACTTTCTGAACCAAGTAGTTATACCAACACATGAGAATTTCTATGAGCGAGAGTGAAAGGACCCACCAATTTTGTCGGGAAAAATACTTTCACATATCTTCCAGGGTTCTTTTATATGCCACAATCGACATGGAGTCGACGGCTTTACTTCCCCTCCATGTACGACGGATGTTTATCGTTCATCCCGCAAACATTGGGTCCTGAGGCGAACACTTTACCCCAAGGTCAGCGAGGTCGACATAAGTATTGTTAATGATAAAAGCATGAATTGAAGTTTAGGTTAATAATTCTTCAAGTATTCAAACATGTAGGTCCTAAACAAACGTTTCTAAATTAGAAACTATTCAAAAGTGACTTGAAAAATCAACTTTTTTTTTTTGCAATATATTAAAGAGATATTTAAAAAAAATTACATTTAGTAAAAACAAGAACAAACATTCTGTTATATGAAAACCCTTTTCACATTAGGAGCCTCATATATACAATACATACAATTGTTCCGGGCCAAAGACAAAGAAACAACATGAAAGTGTTGACTGCTGAGGACGGGGAGATCGAGGTTCAAATCTCGGTCGGGTGAACTGGGGATGGTTTTTCCTAAATTGTTTTCCACTCTCCCTCCACGCAAATGCGGGTTCACTTCCTCTAATTAAACCTTCCCAATTCCTAATCCATTAGCGTAATTAGTACTTAAAGCGTATGACCCGAACGGGTAGTAAGATGCGGTGCTAAATATTATAATATTATTAAACACGAAAGTGCTATGTAAACGAACCTATGTCTTTAAGATTCGGATGGAAACTAACTATATAAGAACGATAGAGTTGTAGATTCTCAGAAACTATACATAATAACAACATGCGGTTTTTTGTGTTATATTTAACTTGTAAATTTAATATGAGCTATATTAATAAAAAAGGTACAAGGTAATATTTATTTTATTGCAATAAGATATAATTTTGATCAAATTAAAATTAAATAAAACATTAAAAACAAGAATATAGTTTTGAAGTTATCAATAATAATATTAGCACCACGTCTTACTACCCGTTCGTATTATACGCTTTAAGTACTAATTACGGTAATGGATTAGGAATTGAGAAGGTTGATTAGAGGAAGTGAACCCGCATTAGCGTGGAGGGAGAGTGGAAAACCATTTAGGAAAAACCACTCCTAGTTCACGTGACCGAGATACGAACCTCGATCTCCCCGTCCTCAGCACTCGAGCTTTACACGTCTAGCGCGTTAGCCAACTACGCCACCGAGGCGGTTAATTGAAGTTATCATATTATCATAGAGAATAAAATAAAAATTTTACAAAATTTGATATTTTCAAATGAAATAATGTCCATGCTGTTGAAAAAGTTCAGTCGTTTCCTCATATATGAAAGAAAATATATTTTTATGTATTTCTACAGTAATAAACACACTAGAAAAAAATAGCACAATTTACTGTAAGTAATGATTTAATAAGGTAACTCAGAAACATTATACTTTGTCAGGGATTCGAGCCCTTGTCCTTTGACTTTGGACGTCATTCTATAAAACCCCGATATTGTGGCTCAAAACTCGGCATCACTCCTTGTAGAGTGTAGCGGTGATAGATTGTTCCTTGCTACTCAACAAAAGACAAAGTTGAATGATTTGTCCGGGAAGGGGGAGGGGGGATGTAAGGACAATCTGATAGGGGTTTAGTATAGAAGGGGAAAGAGGGGTTGGTTTTCTAAAATGGTTTTCCACTCTCCCTCCACGCAAATGCGGGTACACTTCCTATTAATATAACCTTCCTAATTTATAAAACCATTAGCATAATTAGTACATAAGCGTATAACCCGAACGTGTAGTAAGACGCGGTGCTAATAATAATACAAAATGTATATTAAGGTGGCGTTAACAAGGTCAATAGCGCTATCATTTTTAAATACAATTAATTATATTATTTAGGTAGTTGGCTAACGCGCTTGTCGTGTTGAGCTCGACTGCTGAGGACGGGGAGATCGAGGTTCGAATCTCGGTCGGGTGAACTGGGGGTAGTTTTTCCTAAATGGTTTTCCACTCTACCTCCACGCAAATGCGGGTTCTCTTCCTCTAGTTAAACCTTCCCAATTCCTAATCCATTAGCGTAATTAGTACTTAAAGCGTATAACCCGAATGGATAGTAAGACGCGGTGCTAAATATTATTATTATTATATTATTTAGTGTGAAACCATATAATACAAGGCCTTCTGTTGCAATTTACACATTTAAGTTCCGATAAAGAAATGTGTAAATTTAAATCGTGTTTTTCATTTGTTTAATCTGTTTTATGTATATTAAAATTTCATGACAACAGTAAACTTGGCCCTGAACCGTGTGTTTCTTTAGAGTAATTCATTACTATAATTTAAAACTACGATTCAATATAAGATTAAACCACACACCTGCCCCGGGGGGGGGTAGTCCCATAGAATTGGACGTAGCCACACCAATATTTATTTTGTAACAACGATAACGATACGCTTAAAAATGTGACTATCCTATTCTTAATTTCGACTTACCAGTAATACTCTCATGCCTGGATGCGTTGTTGTCTTGACAAAGGAAGATCACTGTGTGATGCTTACAACGAGATCTGCTTCTTCTTTTAAACCCTTTCCCCCTCATCCAAAAACAACAAATTATTTGGAAGTCATTGCATTTTCTTTTTTCATACATCTGAGAACTGGTTTATCTTCTTCTAGGCCATATTCTTATAGGCCGACCAACTTCACCTTTTAATAGCATATTGTGAAATAACCATAGTGGTATTGGATCTTGGAGAAGTTATGCACCCGCATGTTATTACGAAATTATAGCAGAACTGGCAGACGATAGATAACTGGTCATTTAGGAATCTTGTTGGAGTGGGATGTTCCAAGTATATAAAGTATACTGTTTACTCATTGCTGTTTCATTGATAAGGCGGATTAACATGGTGAGTTAATTTAACTGTCTATAGACCTACAAGCTTTTTAAAGTAATGAACAATATTTAGCGAACAATCATAAGTTTTCGATAACTAGTGAATGTCTACGTTTAAATGTTTTATCCCTGAGTGGTCGGGAAGCTACGGCCTTCAGGCCAGGTCCACTACACTGACTGATTTTATCTGAACCGCAAAAGATTTAGAAAAACAAAAAATTGTGTAGTAAAAATAGAGAAATATAAAGTTGAAGTTTTTTGATTGATATTTTTTTTAAAACTGATCAATCATTTTTTTTAAGCCCATATGGCCTGCGACATTAAAAAGTTTGCCGACCCCTAACAATTAGAGATTTTCCTCCTCTGCCGTGGTGTCTAAGACATACTCGAATACAGAGCCATCATTTACGGGAAAAGGTAGGAGTTCGAATCCCGGCAGGCTGCACTGGAGAGGGTTTTTCCAAATTTATATGATGATTGTAATTTTGTCATTCTCTCTTCTCACTAATGCGCGTGTACATCCCCTTAAATACTCTTCTCTTCCAAAATCCTTAGATTAAGCTATTAATATTGTTTTAGTTAAACGTATTAATTGAAAATCTAGAGTAAAACTAATGATGTGTTCCTATAATATATTTGTGTGGGG
>CABFVZ010001718.1:64748-142812 GCA_902151445.1 Timema monikensis | reverse complement strand
CCAATGTAAAGAAAGTGCGCATTGGTTCTAACCATGTCGTCTGACTTAAGCGCTCTCAGACCTCACGACTTAAGCACACTGACTCTCTTCGTGCTTAGTTAAGTACGATATAGTTAATTCCATAGCGTGTGAACGATTTGCTATCCTAGACGCTATCAGCAACATTTCTAGATACTGTGCATCAGTTGAGGATACTTTCGGCCCTACTTTTTTTTTTAGCACAACTTCCTACTACCCGTTCGGGTTGTATGCACTAACTAAGCTAACGGTTTTAGGGACTAGAGAGGTTATATAAATAGGAATTGTACCCGCATTTGCATGGATAGATAGTGTAAAACTATTTTGTTAAAACCACCCTTGGTACCCCCGACTGAGATTCGAACCTCGATCGACCCGTCATTGGCAGTCTAGCCTACTGCAAGAGTAGCGCGTTAGACCACGCGGCAATTTTTTTTAATCATGCTAGAAAATTAATTTCATCTCATAAAAAAAAGAACAAAACTGATGTAATAATTGGGGCGAAGATATATAAGTTCCAGAAATAAAACCTATATGTAACTTATTTGTGTTTATATTAATATATTATGCTATAAATTTTAATAAGTACTTTAAAGTGAAGCTACAGTGGATGAGATTAGTTTTCACAGGTAATTAATTTTTTTAACCACACCCCTTAGTACTTGTTCATTTATTACGCTGATGGAATAAGGAAAATAGTTCGTACCAGCCCGTCAACAGCAGTACAATCTATGAAAACTTGATGCATTATTCCAGGGGCTTCCAAATTGTTTAGATTGAAGTAGTCCTTGCACCAGAGAAAAAAAAATGCTTGAGCCCTCATAAAAAATGTACACTAGTACTATAAACATTCAATAACGACAGATACCCGCCTCGGTGGCGTAGTTGGCTAACGCGCTTGTCGTGTTGAGGTCGACTGCTGAGGACGGGGAGATCGAGGTTCGAATCTCGGTCGGGTGAACTGGGGGTGGTTTTTCCAAAATGGTTTTCCATTCTCCCTCTCTACGAAAATGCAGGTTCACTTCCTCTAATTCAACCTTCCTAATGCCTAATCCATTAACGTAATTAGTACTTAAAGCGTATAACCCGAACGGGTAGTAAGACGCGGTGCTAAATATTATTATTATTATAATAACGACAGTTAAATGTTACAAGTATAAAACAGATGGAAAATATCACATGTTATGATTGCACCTTTGGCAAATATCCTTTATTCAGATTTGAAATAAATTTGCAATCCTAATTATATATAATGTGGAAAATTAATAAAGAATATCAATAATATTATTTAATTGCCTCATGGAGCTTGAAATAATTAGGGCAGAGCAGAGTTTTAAAAACGCAGCATTAGACCAATTGACCACAATTATTACTTATATCTTTTGAATTAATCAACATTATCAAACCCATTTGGTGGCCATATGGTGTAAGGTGCTACTCTCGTAGGATACTATACTGCTTATGACGGGTAGATTGAGGTTAAAATCTCAGTCAGGTGTAATGAGGGTAGTTTTTTCAAATTGGTTTTCCACTCTCCCCCATACTCAAATGTGGGCTCACTTCCTATTATTATAACCTTACAATTCCCTAAAACCTTTAGCGTAACTAGTACATAAGCATAAAAACCGAACGAGTATTAAGAACAGGAGCTAAAAAAATATTGGTTAGAAGCCTACTTGAAAAATATTAAATTTTATAATTCAAACAAATTGTGTCTGAAGTTAAAAAAAAAAAGAAGAAAAAAGAGGGTTAATTTGATTTGAACTAAATTCGTTACAAACATCTTGGGGCACTAGGACATAAGCATTTATGTATAGTGCTGTACCGAAGATACATCTTACTAGGGGAACGATTTTGTTCACAATTATAAAGACTTTCAATTAAATATATTAAATCAATATTATTTTTCATAATTATTGTTACATAAATTTTTTCGTCAGTCCTAACTAACCTATTTATTTCAAAATCTACTCTAAATATTTGAAAGTAATTATTTATCATGTTTTTCGATTTGAAGCAATGAATGATCCAACTAGAGATGCGAGATGGAAAATTTTCCGTTTTGGAAAATATTCCCTATATTTTTTCCCAAAAACTTTCAATTATTATTTTTGTAAAATAATCTCAACTGATTAAATGGATAGTAATAATAATAATGATAATAATAACAGTAATAATAATTAGTGGTAGTGATAATAGTAGTAGTATTAGTATTAGTAAAGAAACACCTGCTCCGGTGGCCACACGTTCTGACGCACAGCTCTCCCAATAGGCTAGACTGCCGATGACAGAGAGATCGGAGTTTGATCCCAGTCGAGTGTACTGAGGGTGGTTTTCCTAAATGGTTTTCCACTCTCACTCCAAGCCAATGTGGATGCAATTCCTCTAAATTCAAGCATACTCATCCCTAACACATTAGCGTACAACCCAAACGGGTATTAAGACGCAGTGCTAAAAAGAAGTAGTATATAAACAAATGAATGTGAGCCCTTCTAGACCCGTTATGTTCATAAATCATACTTCAATTTTTTCTCATTAATAAGATAATTCAAATAATTTAAAGGTTGGCTCGACATTTGTCCCCCCCTCCTACGTGCTTCCTATCCACCCCTCCCCATCCTCCCCTTCCCCCTTCTTATAAACCACTCGTCTCTTAACACATATTTTGAAGTATTATAAGCTCTAAGTGTCACCTCTACAATTTAACCACAAACCACCACTGCAGAAAATATTTATCTCTAGATCCACCACTATTATTATTATTATTATTATTATTATTATTAGCACCGCGTCTGACTACCCATTCGGGTTATACGCACTTACGCTAATGTGTAATGGTAGGGTGGTTGTGAGATGAAATGCAGTTACAGTTTAACGTGGAATGCGAACCACGGTGGAGGCCTGGCATTCCCCGCCAGCACTGAAGTCTGACACCTTACTCCTAGACCACCAGGTCACCTAGATAGATCCACCACTAGTATTGTCATGCTACTACTAGTGAAAGGTAGACTACACTACAGGTTGTATCAATAGGTCAAAGTCGTAATATATATATACTTGTTTTAAAATCTAAATTTCAACGGATTGTTATGTTGTGTTTATATTTAGACAACAAATTTAAATAATAAAATGGTTCTGCATTGCCACCATCGATTTATTTTTTTACTAAATCTTTATTACTTGTATGCCTATTGTGTATCCACGTTTGTATTTTTGTAAAATAGTTTGCTTAAGGGTAAAATCTCAAGTGGGTTTAAATTGTTTAAGGTAGGTCTCAGAGCTCAAAAAGGTTGTGAGCATCGCTAATACAAACAAATTTAACTAAAAAAATATATTTAGTTGAACATAAAAACAAAGAGAAACCACACTATTGTTTGGTTTGGTATCAAACCTGTGGATCCTGATTCAAAGAGTAGTGTGGAGTAACCCATCTCAGTGGCCTCACGGTCTAAGGCGGGGGTCACCAAACTAATTGAGTATGAGAGATATTTTTAAGATGTCTTATTGTTTCCTCAGCTAATCAGATTAAAAATGTACCGTGTTGCATTTTTGGCTATTATTGAGAACCGTACAGAGGCTTTGCTTATTCGGGGGTGGGGACTGGGTCTTGAGTTCGTAACTATAAAGGAAGTAATGAACTTGTTTTTTGTTTTTTGTGAGTTTTGTTCTAAAATGAACTTTTTTAATGTTAGAATATATAATTATATTTAATTTTTTAACAAAATAATATTCGAATATATTTGTTTAAGCTTGGTGTGAATTTTACAAAGAAGAATGCCATTCACACCCATCCACATTTTATTTTAAATATTTATGAAATAACTTGTCACTCCAATTTGAATACAGTTATCAATAATATGTTCATCTATGAACCTACTTCCATGTTTTGTTTTTTGCCATATTTAGCTGAAAATTATGATTCGTACATGTTAGTAGAGAATAACGTCTTCCCTCAGGAGTGCCCTAAGAACCAGAACTAGATAATTTTCCTTCCCGACAAGAGACCATACATATCCCATCCTTGAGGCAACATTCCTCAGTTATACATTAATTTGGAAAGCACAAAGTAAATTTCTCGTGACAGCTACCGAAAATACCACCACGAGATATCGGTAGCTGCGATCGATCGTTTAGCGACCCTTGATCTAAAGCGTCACGACGCGCGATGGATTGGCCTGCCGATTACTTGGAGTTCAGGGCTCAAATCTCGGTTGGGTGTACTGAGATTGGTTTTCTCTGAGTAGTATACTACTTTCCCTCCACGCAAATGTGGGCACACTCCGCATAAATTCAATCTTCCTCATCCCTAGCCTATTAAAGTAGTTAGTAGTAGTAGTAGTAGTAGTAGTAGTGGTAGTAGTAGTAGTAGTAGTAGTAGTAGTGGTAGTAGTAGTAGTAGTAGTGGTAGTAGTAGTAGTAGTAGTAGTAGTAGTAGTGGTAGTAGTAGTAGTAGTAGTAGTAGTGGTAGTAGTAGTAGTAGTTAGTAACCTAAACTGGTAGTAAGAACGTGGCGATAGAAAATATAGTGTGGGAGTAAAGTGTAGGTAGTACCAACTTACATTATTTTTTACCTAGGGAAAGTGTTGTTTTTTATTTGGTGGGTAGGCCTAATCTATAGCCGTCAATTTATTCAGATAGTTACTAACAGGCTCTATGGTTTATCACTTGGGTGTCTCGTGATATTTTATATATCTTTATTTCTACTTTGTTTGCGTGAGAAGCCTCAAGACGTGTCTTAAATAATGTTGAGAATAGTGAAAGTAATGTTTTATGTAATAGAGAGTTTGGAATAAGGGGTCGGATGTCAAACAGAGAAGTGCACTTTGATCTCTATCAACCTCAAAAAAAAAAACGAGTTGAAACTATCAACGTGAGTCAATAGCAATGGACACTTGATACATTCTTTCGGTCCGATTACCAAACCCTTCCTTCACCTCTGACAAGTCGTATATTAATCACAACTTGTGAATGTGGGGAATGCCAGGCCTTCACCGTGGTTCGGATCCCACGTTAAACTGTAGGTCCTTCATTTCATCTTACAATCACCCTACCATTACACATTAGCGTAAGTGCGTATAACCCGAACGGGTAGTAAGACGCGGTGCTAATAATAATCATACATCCTATTTGACACCTAAATATAGGTTATACTGTATGTAACTGTGAAGCTTATGGTTTGTAAAGGTAAGTGTAGTTAGAACTTTAAACTAATATACCTATTATTAATAGACGGTGCATCTTACCTACAGACATCAGAACCAACATTAGTGGATAAGGAGTAATAAGTATATTGATTCATCCTTTCAACATTCATGGTTAATAAAGATAAGAGGGGAATTTACCCGTTCATGAGGAATATTCTTTATACTATGTATTCAACTTAGCCATTTTTCTTAAGTTTGTTTTAATAACTCTGGTAAACTATGAGGCCTGACCACTTCTTTATTATAAAATATAAACATTGTTTCCTTGTATTAGCATACAAGAGAGTACAGAGGGAAACAATGATTAAAATATAAAGTTTAAAGCTAGCTCAGAAAGGCCCCTGACGATAGATCCACAAATAAATAGTATAAGGTTTTATTTCATGTAAGTATTTTTGAAAAATACATTTTATTCCTATAATATATAAGAATTATTCAGTGGCGTATTCTGAGAAAACTACTATGTATGCTGTACTCTAAAAGTTAAAGGGAGGATTTGGGGGCCGAGGACCTTTAACCACTGTTGTCCAAAAACATCAAGGGATTATTATCCGGGAAATATTTGAAGATGTGTGCTTCTAGAACAGTGGTTCTCAAACATTAATGATTTCCCCTTAACTGTATGCTATCTTAGGTAATTTTGCGCCGCCCTACATCTATATTCTCTCTCTTTGATTTATTCATAGCGAAAATTACCATCCCATCAAAATGTAATGAAAGTAACTCCATGGTATTAGCCCGCATTCAGGCTATACCTACCAAGTGGCTACCAATCTGTTTGGCGAATTAGTGCCAACTCTTGCGGATAGAGGGTGTCATGTGGTCAGCACAACGAAGACTCCAGCCATTACACTCAGCTTTCTATACCGGAGCCGCTACTTATTTATTCGCGTAGCTTCTTATGTATCCACACGAGGCTGAGTCTATCCCGTTCCAGACACAAAATTTCTCAGAAAATCTGGAAGTGCCAGAATTCAGACCCGTGAACCTGGGAGCATAGCCAGAATGTCTGACCACTATACCACAAAGGCTGTCCTCAAATTTTAATGAATCATCAAAACGCAACACACCGCAGTTCATCGCAATTTATACATGGTTAGAAATTTAAGTTAATATTAATGTCGGGGCTAAGAGTGGTGTGGGCACATTTCTGAATGCATAAGAGAGACAGATCCAGTGGCGTATTCTCTGGATATGCTAGTCCTGCACCGTACACCCAAAATGATATGGACTAGTTTTTTGTTTAATCCAATGCTGTCTGTGTGAACTATGTAAACACTAATGTTTGGATTGTTAATAAATATACATGTAATGAATTATTAATTTTAAAACTAATATTGGTTCATATTCCAAGAATACTGGGTTTTAAGTAGTTCTTCTTCCAAAAGGTTCTACTTAGCACAATAGGAAACCCAGGGCTTGCTACTTGAAAAACGCAAGGCAAGATAGGGAGGCTCTAATGACCTTGCCCAATGTCTAGTGGGTGTTAATTTTGTGTGTAATGGTAAACCTTTTGAATATTAGGCTTAAGTCTGAAGCCTGGTCTTAAAATTTAGCATATACATTCGACACATCTTCAATGCTAAATATTTTGCTATACTTAATATTATTTAAATTTATATTAACAATATTTGTGATTTTGGGTAAAAAGGGGGGTAAGGGTCAAATATCCTATTTGCGCCTCTCCCCCTTGGGTGCACCACTGCTTACAGCAAATATCTGTGTAAATATCTTAGCAATAAACCAATGACGTAGCGATAGAGTACTAATAGTCCGAGATAATCTACATTATGTTAGTCAGAGTTTACACATCTAAATAGCTTCTGGAGCATAAATTCTCAAGTTGGGAGACTCATTTGTTTCCAAGCTGCATTGTGTGAGATAAATTGGCTTTAAGAACTAGTTCTATTTGCAACGTGAGTTGGACAATCAACCTGATTCCCTCTCACCAAGATCTGATGGACGCTTGATCGATGTATCCCTTGATTTTACTCTTATTATGATTGTTTGCTTTGAGTATTGTTAACTGTGTGCTTTTAATTACACTAAGCTAATTAAATAGGATCTGTCTCTTTCATGCATTCAAAAATGTGCCCATACCACTCTTAGCCCCAACATTAATATTTATTTAAATTTCTAACCATGTAGATATCATTGCAATTTGAGGACCGCCTATGTGGTCTAGTGGTCATAGGTTCTGGCTACGGATCCAGAGGTCCTAGGTTTGATTCCCGGCGCGTCCAGATTATCTGGGAAGCAGTGGGTCTGGAACGGGTTACATTCAGCCTAGGGTGGATAAATAAGGAGCTACTCGAATAAAGTATTATGGGCTCCGGTATAGAAATCCGAGCTTAATGGCTGGAGTCTTCGTTGTGCTGACCACATGACACCCTCTATCCGCAAGAGTTGGCACTAATTCGCCAAACAGGTAGCCACTCGGTAGGTATAGCCTGAATGCGGGCTGACGCCATGGAGTTACTTTTATTACATTTTGAGTGGATAATAATCATCGTTATGGATAAATAAAAGAAGAGAATATGAGAGTGGGTGTGGGGGGGCTCAAAATTTCCTAAGATAACATACAGTTGAAGGGAAATAATAAATGTTCGAGAATCACTCTTCTATATGAACACATCTTCAAATACATCCCTTGAAATAATCCCTTGACGTTCTTGGACAACGGTGGTTGAGGGTCCTCGGCCCCCGAATATCCGTTGCAACTTTTAGAGTACAGCATACCTATTAATTTCTCTCAGGATACGCCACTGTTTTAATCACA
The DNA here is from genome assembly GCA_902151445.1 of Timema monikensis. Lineage (NCBI taxonomy): Eukaryota > Metazoa > Arthropoda > Insecta > Phasmatodea > Timematidae > Timema > Timema monikensis. The sequence goes on along the minus strand of CABFVZ010001718.1, from coordinate 134,811 downwards.
CCAATGACAGAGGGATGAGAAAACAAGAATATAAAGGAGATCTTCTAGCATTTCCGTGAACGGAGTGAGAAACAATTTAGGAAATGCAGCCCTCAGTACATATGACCGGGATTCAAACCTCGAGCTCGCCGTCGCCGCCAAATTGAGTTGGACGAGTCTGGCATTTACTCCACATGCCTCTAGCGATGCGGGTCTCATTAAATTAAGCATTTAGTAACCATGGCTTTGAAATACATAATATTTTTATTTTAATATTGAGATATTTCAAGGTAACTTAAACAATATTATAATTACTATACTAAAGTGCGTTGCAAGTTTGTTAAATCCACCTCTCAATGTATGTTAATAATGGCTTTTTCGCACACCTTTGGAATAATCTCAATTTTATAGTTGTTTTTGTTGTTGCACCTCACCTACTTTCTGTTCTGGTTATACACTATATGTACAAACCACGCTAACGTGTTAAGGATGAGTTAGGTTCAGATCAGAGTGAAACCATTTATGAAAAAGCACCCTAAGTACACCAGATTGGGACCCGAAACCCGATCTTTCCGTCATCGGCAGTCTAGTCTAGTGCGAGAGTAGTCCATTAGAGCAAGCGGCCACCAAAACGGGTGATCCCTTGTTCCAGTGGTGGAGAACATACCCCTGCAAGCCTGCTCGTTGCTACATTGCAAGGGTTGAGGAAGATAGTCATCACTTTGGAGAACATACCCCTGCAGGCCTGCTCGTTGCTACATTGCAAGGGTTGAGGAAGATGGTCATCACTTTGGAGAACATACCCCTGCAGGCCTGCTCGTTGCTACATTGCAAGGGTTGAGGAAGATGGTCATCACTTTGGAGAACATACCCCTGCAGGCCTGCTCGTTGCTACATTGCAAGGGTTGAGGAAGATAGTCATCACTTTGGAGAACATACCCCTGCAGGCCTGCTCGTTGCTACATTGCAAGGGTTGAGGAAGATGGTCATCACTTTTACATTTTTGTTTTAAGTTATCGTAAATATCACATTTATCCATATTTACGTTTATGTATGGGTTGGATAGTCGGTGTTCGTACAATCGTAAGCGGCAATACGAGGTCTTAAGAGACTGGTTTGTAACTACTTAGCAGCTCAAGAATGTCTAGATCTTATTGAAGAAAACTCAGATTCGCGAGCTGATGCACGTTCGACAGCTAATGGTTTCCTCATCCATCTTAATTACTAATAATATTATTTCATATTGAAATTATCAATCACTATTAAAAAAACTTTAAGTTCTAAATGCAAATGCTCAGCTCCAGAAGAAAAGTCTACACTATCAAAAAAGAACGCAATATTATTAGAGTTGATAGTCAAAGCCTCCAGGGTGTTCGGGATTTAGGATTCGATGAATTGTATTTAACTGTTTTGAAAGAATCAAAAGAGCTATATCTAAATAAGCTATTTGTTCCGCGTTTCAGGAAGGTGCCCAGCATATTCGCCAGTAGTTCCACTCCTCACACGTGGCATTATTAGTATGGAAGAATATTTTTGTGTTATGCATAGTGAAAGAGTTGAAATTGCTCGAGTTAAGTTAAACGATAGTTTGTAAACTGGAGCAGCTAGTCATTTAAACAAAATGTAAACGTGTGTAATTTCAAAGGAAAGCTTTCAAAGTGTGGTCGAGCTTTATAGCGACGATTTCGATGCTGAATTTCTAAAATAAGACACCCATTAGGAATATAGTTGCTAAGCTAACGGACCTATTAAAAATTCTCAAAATAAAACAAATAAATAAAATCAATAGTTTCTGAGATATTGGCAAATATATTAATATATTTTTGTGAGCTTTAGTTGTAAAGAGATACTACTCAAGTTTTAACGCAATAATTCTCCAATGCCATAGAGTAATTAAATATAGGTAAGTCTGTCAAAAAGTTTGTTTTTCCTTAAACCTCTTGGGAAGAATGTTTGTACAACAATTGGCTATCTCCATTTTAGACTCAGTAGTCAATATTTACATTTTCTATTGGTCAAAATTTATAAATGAGAAATTTAAAAGCAATGCGATGGCGTGAAGATTTGCAACACCTAATAAAATGTCGAAAATGTTAACCGAAGTCGAAATTTTCATATGAAGTGTTGACCCTTGTGGACCCAATATTGATCTTTTTATCAGTCCAAACATACAAATGAGGACATTAATTCTTTAAAATTGTAAAATTTAAAACCGGGACTCAAAAAATGTTTACATAAATATAGTGAAATTTATGCTTGGATTTGCTAGTGTATATTATTTCGTCTCACATATATTACGAGTTTTGAGTAAATATTTTTAAACAATAGAGCGAGAAATTCCGTGCGGAGTTCCGTACCATTTTTACTTGAGGAACATTTAAAAATAAAGCTTCAATCGCTTGTTTAGATCAATAATATTGATTATGCTTGTATGTTAATGAATTATTTATTTTTGAAAACGTTGTCTATTAACATGTTTTATTAGAGGAGGTTTAAAACAATTTTTTTTTAGAAGGTTGGATTTACTTTTTATATTTTTAATGTTAGTGATTAGTTTAATAAATGTTAAACCCAAGTCCACAATGACTATTAAAAAAATCTTTGAAATAGCTAAATAGAGGTACATATAGTTTGAAAATTATTTGCCTCCGGCAGTTTGGGGTAGGCCTTACAAACCTCCCAAGTTTTAGTTGCGGGTGCTTGGTTAATCATAAATCTCCGCTCAAACCTAGTTCAATTCCTGAATAGGCAGTGTAAGTGAATGGTATCTAGATAACGTTTTGAACCAGATTTCATGAATAGGTTTCAAGCTCTAGTTATCTCTTATTTGGAAGTGCTATAAACAAAAGACTGTGGCAGGGGGTTGAGGGGCAGGCACGAGTACTGCACTGCGGTTTCAAATATGTAATCAATTTTGATAGTAGTATTAGTAGATACGATGTTCGAGTTGTTCTACATCGGATGTTGGTAGGTTAAGAATGTATAGTCCATCCGAGACTTTTAGATTCTCTCTATGACCTTATTATTTTTAACACCACGTCTTACTACCCGTCCGTGTTATAAGCCTATGCATTAATTATGCTAATTTATTAGGGCTTAGTATGGTTGAATTTAGAAGGATTTTATCGGTATTTACATGGGAAAATAGAGAATCATTTAGGGAAAACCACCCTTAGTACACTCGAGCGGGATTCAAACCCCGACCTCCCCCTGTTTGGTAGTATAGTCTATTGAGAGAGCGAAGCCCTAAGAGTGATAATACCATGCGGCCACCAAAGCGGGTTGTTGCAAATTTAATCTAGTCTGCATAGTTTTACACGTTAGGAAGGACAGTATCTAACAGTCAAAAAAGGTATACTAAATACTATTTCATGTCATGCGATCTGTAATTGTCACTTTTGAGAGAGGATCAATACCGATGGAATGGTAGGAACAATATTTCCAAACTTCCTCAATGTTGACAGCAAAAAGTTGGGTCATTCTCCTAAAATGTTTTTTCTACGTTTTCTTATGTAGCTCTATTAATTCTGGTTTCATATCGCAGTTTATGTTATTGTTTTTTTTTAGAGGTATGACAACTATAATAAAACTATTTGCTTGTGTACATAATTTACAATTATACAAAAATAGGTCATTTACCACTTCTTCGGTTTTACATGACCGCTAGCAGATGCTATCAGTAATGCCAACATTGTCTGAAAGTCGCTTTTGTCAATATATTTGGAAATATCGATTATTTGCTAGTTATGACTATTTATTATCACTAAAAATATTATCAATCACTTTTAACAATACTTTCCTACGGATTAGAGTATAATTGTACTATCCATAAACAAATTTAAGAAAAAAAAGTTTAGTAAAATCATTTTAGTTTTTCTTTTAACTCTTGTGGCAATTACAGGTTAAATATAGTATGGAATTATGAATTTAATGGTATTATATTCATTTATTTGTATTTTTATAACTGGCCTCTCATATCTTTTAACATAAATAAATGGTACTAGCGAATACTAGCAGAGACGGGATCGCTAAGGCTTTTTTTTTAGGCGAGACTGAAATTAATCTCTCCCAACCACCTCCTTCTCAAATAAGGTTTAAACTAGACGTAAGCTACAGGCCTAAGTTACGTTTAAAATATCTCATAGTTTTTAGTTATAAAAACTAGACAACTTAATTGTGGCTTTGTAGAGAGGAAGATGTTTTGATCAACCCCAAGGTCGTTTGATATTTCGGTCTTTCTTCCGGCAATCGGACGACTGAAAAACTAAGCTTAGTTATGAATTCTGAAACACATTGCCGACAATAGCAATAACTCATTTGTTCAGTTAAACAAGAATATTTAAGAATGCATAGACTGTCCAGGGGTAGTAAGACATAAATACAATTGTGACTAAAAAAAAGCATAATAATCTAAAATTATTATATTTATTTTACTGAAATACTGACCCAAAGCAATAATTCTAACAACGCCACTGCCTAGCACAAAAGAACGTGAAATATCCGCCAAGTGGGACAGGAAGTATAGCAGTGGTATCATGACGCGAAGTCTGGTCGTCCATGAAACCGCACGTAGCCACGCATCAAAATATTTTACTCGCCATAGCTGCTGCACATGACGCTTTTAAACGAGATTGAAAAACAGTAGACCAGTCTATTTTAACCACATGCACATTTAGTTTACTCTGAAAGGTTGCAAGCTCACTTTGCAAAGTTCCACTATGGCGTAGCTTATAGGATAGGACCATAGTGTAGTCCGTCAAGGTTAGACTGCCACTTTTCAGGGTAAACGGAGAGCTGCACCATTACAATATTACATTATAGTACAACCAAGAAATCTAAGTTTGCCACCTTTCAGTAATAACGGAAGATATCTCTGTCAAAATTGACATCTGAATAATAGGGGTCCCTTGACGTATGAATACATTAAAGTAGATCTATTAGGTTTTAAATCTGGCAAGAAAATGTGTGAGATCGACTTAGTACTTTTTTTTTCCAGCACCACGTTTTACTACCCGTTTGGGTTATACGCTTATGCACTAATTACGCTACCGGTTTTAGTGACAATAAAGGTTATATTTAGAGGTATTATACCCACATTTGTGTGAAGGGAGAGGGTAAAATCATTTTGGAAAACCAACCTCAATACACACGGCCGAGATTCGAACCTCGCTTTCCCCGTCATAAGCAGTCTAATCTACAGCACGAGTAGCGCCTTAGACCATGCGGCCACCGAAGAGGTCAACTTAGCTGACACACAATCTATTATAACAATAATGACGAGGTTCGAGTGAGTTTTTTCTAGCGTAGGCCTATGCCACCAGGGTTTTTGCGAAAGAGATCAATTTACATTTAATTATTGTGTTTTAATAACATATCAACCGTCAGATATGCCAAAACGTGGCCTAACAAATTGTTTTGTAAACATAAGTGTAATAATACTTCATAGCATCCAATAAAAACAAATTCTACATTAATAATAATTAGTTGGCCTACGGTATTTCCTTTTTTCTTAGATTCTAAGACGCACTTTTTTCCCATTTAAACGTCTCCTAACACGGGATGCGTCTTATAATCGCAGTTCTTTTTCGACCAACACACTCGATGGCTCAATATATTATTATGGGATTATAAAAATAGTTTAGAAGAATCAGGTTGATATTGATTCTGATGCAGATGGCTCAGAAAAATCGGGCTGATTTTGATTCAGAAGCAGATAGATCAGAAGAATCAGGCTGATATTGATTCAGAAGCAGATATATCAGAAGAATCGGGCTGATATTGATTCAGAAGCAGATAGATCAGAAGAATCGGGCTGATATTGATTCAGATGCAGATGGCTCAGAAGAATCAGGCTGATATTGATTCAGAAGCAGATAGATCAGAATAATCGGGCTGATATTGATTCAGATGCAGATGGCTCAGAAGAATCAGGCTGATATTGATTCAGATGCAGCAGAAGAATCAGACTGGTATTGATTCTGATTCAAATGGCTCAGAAGAATAGAACGTATATTGATTCATATGGCTCAGAAGAATAGGATATTTTAGCGTTTTATTTTTACTTATTTTCTTAGAGTCAAAGCTTTTTTTTTTTTGTTGGTGGTACTGAAAAATTAAGGTGCGTCTTACAATCTATGGCGTCATAGAGTCGAGGAAATACAGTATTATTTTCTGATATTTATAGGTTATAAACCACGTTAATGTGTAATCTAATTATAAGTGTAATAGAAGAAGAGAATATTCAATTTTGCTATTACATAAGATTACATAAAGAAGTTTACTCCAACTTCAATCAAGAGTATCTTATACCCAATAGATCAGCATTGGAATTACATTAAGCCTGCATCTACATAAAATATGATTATGAATAAGATCCAACAGGTATGACAAGGTTTTATTCTTATAGGTGCCGAGTTCGTTGAAAATGTCCCTTGTTGATTTTTACTTAATGGAGTTATAAATACTAGAAATTTAACTCTGCCATACAATTATTTATGTAATCGCCTAGTTCTTCTACAAAACAGAAAATAATTTAGGCCAGGCCCTGTGAGAGGGGGGTTCAGAGGGTACATTGTACCTGGTCCCGGGGGTCTAAAAGGAGCCTGGGAGTTTCCTGGGATCTCAGAAAATGTTTGCATATATATAAGTCTAGCAGTCATATATATACAAGACTAGCAGTCATATTTCCACTACTCGTAGGTCTACTATAACTAAATTAGTAGTAGAGGTATAATTTTATTGTTTTTTTCTCTTTATTATGTATAAAAGTATAAATTAAATATATTTTATTTATTTTACTTTTTTCAGATGGATAATTTTTTTTTAACAGGATTAATGGAAAATGAAAGGGGGTCCAAACAAAACTTTGTACCCTCTTATAAAATTCATCTCTAAGGCCCTGAATTAGGCTACTAGAGTTTAACAATAATAATTTTAAAGCTACGACCAGTTAATTTCAAGGACATCGATTTATTTCGATCATTGCCGGGGAAAACCGAGGAACCAAGATGGACACGATCCCGGCTACATTCAGTCCCCCCCCACCCCCCTCTTTCCACCAGAGTAATTAATATTCTAGCTTAGTGAGGGACAACTAGTGAGCGCAAAAACACCAGCGACAGAATGAAAATGGCTGGTTAGCAGCTTAAAACTGGTATTGATCGTGTGGCCTCGTAAGGCTTCATCATTGGAGCGTATCACTACATAAGATACATGGCAATTTAAACGTGAGCTACCATCGATAACTAATACAATTAGATACACTAAACAATCTTATGGGATTCTAAATATATTTTGTTTGAACAATGAAAATATTTGCCTAAGCCTTGCAATTCGTTTCTATATTAAAATATCAACTTTTTTCATTGTTGACAAAACTAAAGAACACTTCTTATTTTACGTGACCTCTTACTAGAATATATTTAACTACATATACCTGTTATCATCTAAATAAAACTCACCTTCCAACATGCTTCGTTCATCACTCTCTTCGAGTGAAAGAATTAAATCCATAGTTGATAAACTCACAAGATTAACACATAAAACACTTCACATGTAAACATAAAAAACAACACTGGAACATATTTTCACTTCATTACGCTAAGTAACGTGGTAACAACAATTATAACACACAATGAAACGTCACATTCATCCGGGAATAAATTAGGCACTCTTTGCAATGCACAATAAAATGAATGAATGGATCTGATATGGGAAAGAAGAGGCACAAAGTCCCATAATATAATAGCAGTAGTTTGTTTGAATACAATGGGACAGCAAATATTCTAGTTACTAGGACAACAGAAGCACTTTCACTACTTCGCTACCAAACAGCGCTATACTCAAGTTCGTTACAGCTGTGCCAGCAGACGTCTTGTCAAGTGGCCATGCGCAGACGATGCTTTAAGGTCGCCTAGCATGGCTACCAACTTGACGGGAACGAACGAACCATGTCGACCACAACGCTGGGATATCGCGTTCCGTGTTTATTACAAATTTTTAAATTAAACCACTATAGTGGCATCGGCATAAGAAGTACATTATCTGACAGTTCAACAAAGTTCTATTTTCATAGACAGAGCCTTTTGAAAAATCCAAATATATTTAATGAGGCCAAAAGTGATAACATATTTTTTTTACTATTGTTATTTTATAGGTAATATCCATCAAAAGTGACAGCTAAAGATCATATGACCTGACATGAAAACATTAAAATAGCTTCATTAGCCTTTCCAGCGGTCCAATGAAAATTGAATGTGGGTATACTTTCATGTATTCATACGAAAGGGTCATGCATATACATTTATGTTGTAGGAGGGGGCTCTACCTTCAGTAGAAATATTTTAAAAAAATAATTAATATTAGGCTCCTCTGAAAGTAATTTAAAGTTTTTTAAAACATAACTGGTGCTGTGGGCATTATGAATGTTAAAAGACTCTAATAAACTACTAGAATAGACGTTGTAAAATAATACCAAAATACATTAATTTCAGAGGGGGGGGGGTTAAACCCCCGAAACACCCTTCTTGGTACGATACTTTAATACGATAATCCATATGTTCTGAAATTCTCACTATTGACAGTTTGTCTTGACAAATAAATTTAGTGTGCTTATGTCATTGTTGGCTACGTTACATCAACTGTGTATATTATCTAATATGACTCAGTCTACGCCGATAAAACCATGGCTAGCCTGAGTATTAGTTTTTAAACCGTACCTTATCGCCGTTGCTTCCTGGTGTATGACTTAGGTTATGGTAGAAGAATAAAATATATGCATGTATAAAGATTATCAAAAGGGGAATACTGGCGATGATTTGTTAAACAAATAAATTACCGTAATTTCTCATATCATGTGCAACAAAATCTGAAAATAATATTTTGAAAAAGTCTCAAATTATAAATTAACAAGAGTTTTGAATTTATGGTCACATATTAAGAGTGTGCTAATCAACTCTGTGATACAGTAGTAAAATTAAACCTAAACACAATATTTTTAAATCAAAATTTTTAATTGTAATTCTGGAGCTGATATATTATGAATCCCATAGTTTTTCAGTGAGAGGGGTGTGACTGCATGGCTCGGCACAACTTTTTGATGTCTGATTGTTCAGTTGAAACTTCCTAGAGAAGGTCATGATCCAAATTTAGCCTACTGCGGTACTTATTTTTTAGGTACACCATTGATGAAAAACCCCTCTCACCGAGAGATGTTGTCGAGAAGGGCATCATAAACTGATAATGTAGAAGTTGTCAAGTACAGGGTTGAGAATTTTCAGAAATCGGTGTTCAGCTGAGAGCAAATACGGAGGAAAGAGGGTTGTAAATAACCAGATAACGGAAACAGCCAATAATTAATGCTTTTCATAAGTCCTTAGTTATTTTGTCAACTTCCCCTTGAGAGCTGCTCGCGTCGTACACCCTGAAAAGTGCCCGCGTACACCAGTTTGAGAACCGCTGGACTAAGATATGCCAAAAATGTGTGTAACTCATTCGTAATGAATGACTACTCTAAATTTTCCGTGGTGACGATGGGGGACAAAGCGACAAAGTTTCTTGTTAATAGCTACAGCATGTACCTATTAAGACAGAATAAAGATTTGTGCACAATGCTTATATGTGAAGCCATTCTAAAATGGTCAAAAACAGTCTTTGCATTTCACAGTATCACAGTAGGTTAGAAATTGTTATTGCACGTGGATCATTTCTGATCAAACAATAATGGAAAGAGAGTTAATAGAAGTTCCTAATACTGGACATTGTGGAAACATTAAATGGTATTTGGATAAAAACTGAAATGCAAAGACTGTTTTTTGACCATTTTAGAATGGCTTCACATATAAGCATTGTGCACAAATCTTTATTCTGTCTTAATAGGTACATGCTGTAGCTATTAACAAGAAACTTTGTCGCTTTGTCCCCCATCGTCACCACGGAAAATTTAGAGTAGTCATTCATTACGAATGAGTTACACACATTTTTGGCATATCTTAGTCCAGCGGTTCTCAAACTGGTGTACGCGGGCACTTTTCAGGGTGTACGACGCGAGCAGCTCTCAAGGGGAAGTTGACAAAATAACTAAGGACTTATGAAAAGCATTAATTATTGGCTGTTTCCGTTATCTGGTTATTTACAACCCTCTTTCCTCCGTATTTGCTCTCAGCTGAACACCGATTTCTGAAAATTCTCAACCCTGTACTTGACAACTTCTACATTATCAGTTTATGATGCCCTTCTCGACAACATCTCTCGGTGAGAGGGGTTTTTCATCAATGGTGTACCTAAAAAATAAGTACCGCAGTAGGCTAAATTTGGATCATGACCTTCTCTAGGAAGTTTCAACTGAACAATCAGACATCAAAAAGTTGTGCCGAGCCATGCAGTCACACCCCTCTCACTGAAAAACTATGGGATTCATAATATATCAGCTCCAGAATTACAATTAAAAATTTTGATTTAAAAATATTGTGTTTAGGTTTAATTTTTTATCTTTATTTTTGAACGAATTTGTAAAGAAAATTTGTAAAACTTTTCTACAGACTTTACAGTAAAATTATGTTTTCTTAAATGATCATAACGATCCTCATTAAGAGATAATGTTCGATCCTCATTAAGAGATAATGTTAAGTCTATAGCAGTAGGATTCTCTCTAATTAATAGCTTTGTCACATTTTAAATACTTTGATAACGGATACTTTTCCCCAATAGATTAAATAGAACAATAATTTACCATGTGGTCATATTTTTTACATCCTGCCATTTGGGACTTTTTTTATCTTAGGGGTACATTAAACTTTTAGTCATGACAAAGGGGTACAATCTAAAAAAAAGGTTTGAGAACCACTGTCTTAGTCTTTTTCAGTTTTACTCCCATGCCTCGCGTGAGCCGCCCACCGAGATGGGCCTGCTATGGTGAACGCTCTTATAACGTTACTGTACATAATAAAACGAGAATTTTGTATATGCTTTATTATTATCATTATTATTATCATCAAAGTTGTCATTTACCGAAATTGAAATCTTAAACATAAATTAATTTTCTTTTAACTTAGCTTTATATATACATTTGTGTTTTATAGGAGACACCCGGGTGTTCCAAGTCGGTAACCCTATCACACCACCCACCCAATTCCCCGCCTCTTACTCGCGCTACCGAGTGCTGTTGTTAAATATTCAAGCCCTCCCCCACCCGCATCCCCCAACATTTTATACTGGCTCCGCCACTGCTTACATGCTAGTTCACTCTTAAGGGGATCAATATAGTGTAGGGACCACCACATGGTTTTGTCCTGGAGAAACAATAGAAAATCACAGATGGGGGAGAGGTGGGTGGAGGATTAGATGATCGGGGTGAAATTGTGGCAGTCGCAGCGAGAAGATGGTTTCCCATGTTCATAACATGCCATAAGTATTTATTTGTTAGTTATTTGTAACCAGGAAGAAAAGGAATCACGACATCGAATTGTAATAATTTATTTTTTTGCGTGTTTATAGCGCTCTACAAGGGGGAACGGAGAACGGCCCAATCAATTAGGGTAGTACAGCTGCACGCCATTAGGGATTAAAAGGCAATACGATGCTTTTAATGCTACTTGTCTTACTGCCCGTTCGGTCCTGTGTTCGGGTGTTCTACGAAATAGTTTATATTTGAAGGAGTATGGATCTATGGCTGTGAAGAGGGTTCCTCAATTAGATTTCAAATCTTCTTAAAACGAATTCTGGTAAATTTATTTAGAATTGACTCTCACTGTATTATTCCCCTTAATTTTACGGTCTCAAGTCACCATTGATACTTATATTATATTAAAGACCTACCAATAAGGTCAACGACGGTGGGCACCTGGGCTAAGGTGTCCACCTCGTCTGGCCAAATGGTTATGGGGAGGCAGGGATTCGAATCCCAGATGGGTGTGCTAAGAAATTAGACGCTGTGCACAAGAAACCCAACTAATAAAAACACCTGATGAACAAGCTTAATAATTTAAGGTCCGTATACACTGTCATGTTTAGCTTGCACCAATAACCATACCAGTCCAACTGTCGTGCAAGTAAAGGTTTACACGCAATTCGAATATCGTGTAAGGATTTACTTGCGGGACAGTTGAGTTCACCACAGGTTCACCACAACTGTTCTCAACAATGCACTCCCTGCATCTGTTCTCGGCAAGATGTGACTGGCGCACCAATAGAGGTTTGCACATGCAGCTGGCGCGACAGTTAACTACTGACGCCAGTAAAACGCGACACTTAGGTCCAATGTATCGACTGTCAAGTATTTTTAGCCAAGAGATAAGCGACTATGTGATTCATGTAGGATATAAAATATTCATGATCACTAATCTTATCTTTAAAGGTAAAAGAACAAGATTTTCTATCAAAATAACCGTATATTCATCCAAGACAATCTATGTAGAATAATCGCCCTTAGTTTGAAGATATTATAGTTATCAATCATATCGCTAGTCTATCATTTTGGTACTAAGCTGTCATGTTTTGACTGATATTTTGTTTTAAATAAGGATGGATAGGATCAGTTCTTTGCTTAAGCAGAGAGTAGAAAAGAGAGCCAGAATAATTGGACCGGCATCTGTGACATTTTAGAAACGACCTACCATTAGTTTTGTAAAAACATTTTAGAGCCTTCGACAATGCAGAATATTATCCAAGATCCAGTCGAGTCTATGATCTGAATAATATTGTTATCGACAGTTTCTTTAGAACTAATTTTAAGATTAGACATTATCAAGTGTGCATTAGTTAAACATCACGAATTTTTGGATGACTAAAAAAAATATACTTTGAAGCAGATGAAAGTCATACTCTCCATTTTAAAGGCAATACTTACCGATATTGAATGAATCTAAAACAAATAACGTTTTGAACTTAAATATGAACCAATATTATGGGCCAAACATTTAAGTATTAAATATATACTATTAATATGTATACTCATTGTATAATAACTAGTATTTGTAGGTGTACACTTGGGTGATTTACAAACTTTTGGAATTTTATTAATTGAATAATAGTTTCCATTAATAAAAATTTAATAGGCTTGGATGGTAACTTAAAATGGGCTAAGTCAATCGAATCGAATCCCTCTATACTATTTTTTATTTTAAAATATTATTAAATTTATTAAACGAATGAGTTATTGTTCCTGTCAAATATTCTCCAGATATCCATTTTATTCATTGTTTAAGCCATTTTAGGACAATTTCTGATTTCCACAATTATAAATCAAACCCTTAATTTGAAGAATCGACTCATTTACTCGTCATAAAAAATATAGTTTGATAAACAAAGAGGTGACCTGGTGGTCTAGGGGTAAGGTGTCAGACTTCTGTGCTGGCGGCCGGGGTTCAATCCTCGGTCCCGGCACAGATTTATCTGATTACCAAACCCTTCCTTCACCTCTGACAATATATCTTGTGAATGTGGGGAATGCCAGGCCTCCACCGTGGTTCGGATTCCACGTTAAACTGTAGGTCCTTCATTTCATCTCACAATCACCCTACCATTACTCATTAGCGTAAGTGCGTATAACCCGAACGGGTAGTAAGACGCGGTGCTAATAATAATAATGATAAACAGAGTAAAAATATGTAGAGAATTCGCCTGTCGAAGAGACCATTTTCCGCAATGCAGTCCGCTTAACACTACAGGTGAGTGTACTGCCTAACCATCAGGCGTTAATTTTATTGTCGATACAGATGCTCACACAAGGTTTTTTTTTGTGGAGATATGATTTTGAAAAAAATAATATATAGATAATAAACGTATTTCTTTTAATCTGTGCTGAATATGAAAATTTATTTCAGAGTTGGTGATTAAAAAAAATTGGTGAAGAGTTTCCATTTTCAAAACAACTTAAAATAATTGTAGATATCGTTCAAACATATTTTTAAGTAGCACATGCAAATAAATAAGCTTTTTTTTACAGGGAAGCTATTTAAAAGTGAAGGTAAAATCAATTCAAGCTAAACATTTACTAAATTTACTAATTTAAAAGCATACAAATATTTATATTACTATATTGAGAATTTTATATTTACGAGGGGAGAAAGCTTTAATCCAAGATACATTTTAAACAAGTGATGACTATAAAAATACTCTCAACAATTAAAACTACCATGATCTTTAACCATATAACATATTATATGGTAAGCTTATTGAAATTTTATTCTTTTTCTATAAACACAAGTACACATGTTTGTTAAGTTTGTACTTTGAAAACAAACGTTTGCGTGTATATAAAGCCTGAGCACGCATCAAGACGCGGCGAAAAATTAACTCAATTACATTTAATTAATTGGAATTAGAAGTTTAACTTATAGGAACAGTACCAACACTTATCATGGGAAAACTAGTATAAATTATATGTGTAAAACTACATGTGAAATTCGAGTCTAACGCTAGATATTACTCGACCACCGGTTTGGGTAGGCAGCTAAAGTAGGGTTCTGGTGGTAAGGACCTATTTGAAAATGCAAACTTTATTTTGGAGTCAACTTTTAACTATAATTTATAATGTTGTTTTAAATATATTAATAATATCTATCAAAAGTGACAGCGGTGAATCACATGTATTGACGTCTTAATATTTGAAAACTGTTTTAGTAACTTTTTAAGTGTAAAAAAAAGTATTTCTATCAGAACAGGATTGTAGCTATATACATATTTTACCCTCCATTAAAAATGTTACATTGGCAACGCCACCACCTAACTACAAGAGTTAAGTCACTCCCAGTGAGTGTAACATCTGTTCGCTCGGTTTGGTGGGAAAGTGCGTGTTAGTGGCTCAAGAAGGAAACAAAACAAATTGAGACAGTTTCAGAGTCACACAGCTGACAAGGTCACATCCTCAGGTTTATTGTGACAACGACCGAGTGCGAGGGAAATGGGGATAAAGATACTTAGAGTACAGTAGCTCTGAAGGGAGGGACCTGGGTTTAGTCTTAGAAAAAACTAGATTTTACATACAAAAATAACGATTTAATTTAAGGGATAAGGACGTGGAGAGTGGTTTATAGGGTGCACGTGCACTCAAATTAGCAAGGAGAGGCAATGGTAAAACCACAAATATATATCACAAGTTTAAAAATAACCAAATGCACCCGACTGAAATTTGAACCTCTATATCCCCTCACCTGCAATCCAGTCTATTGAGACCCCTACACCATTGACCACGCGATCACCGGTGAGGGTAAAGACCTGGACCTCCTTAACAGAGCTTGAACATTACTTGACAACAATTTAAAATGTCACACGGCACATATGGCAAAGTGAAAAAGACAGTTGAAAAAGTGCTCACCACTTCTTTTTTTTTTTCATCAGTGTGGTATATTATCTTGATATTTTCCACTGATAATTTTACCTCAAATGTCACTTTTTTAAATTAAGTAAAATAATAGTAAAAACCATTAGTTTCAAAAGTGTTTCTGTCCGACAAACGTAGTGCAAGTCATTCGTTTCTGTTTTTCAACGTAACTTTTACTGAGGTCATTAACACCAGTTATAACAAGGCATGACCATAATATTTAAACTTGGTAGCTTAGAACATGTGCGCGGTAATAGGTTAAGAATGAGTAAGATAAGTTTACCCGTATCTTCATGGACATCATTTTTTAAAAAACACCTTATTACCAGACTAGCCACAAAGTTTTTTTTTTAATTTTCCCTAAAGTAAATTAAATTTCCCTAAAGTAACTTAAGCCCATATCAAATTTGACAAAGATGTTAAAAAATTTAAGATACAAAATTCGTCATAAATAATATAAATTAAATACGGTTAAAATTAATGAACAAACAAGTTAAAAACAGGGTTTGAATAAGATGCAGATCAGGAATTTAAAATCTCACCTTCCCCGTAACCGGCGAACCAAACAAGACTACATGAACACACCTGCTACAGTGGCCGCATGGTCTAGGGCGTCACTTTCATGTTAGACTAGATTGCCAATGACAGAGAGATCGGGGTTCGAGTTCCTGTGGGGGATACTGTGGGAGGTACTGTGGGAGGTACTGTGGGAGGTTTGTCCAAAATAGTTTTTCACTCGACATCCACGCAAATTTGGGTACAATTCCTCTATATTCAACCTTCCTAAGCCCTAACTCTATAGCCTAATTAGTAAAGATGCGTATAATCTTAACAGGTAGTAAGACATGGTGCTAAGAAATAAGGACACTTTGGTCCACACGCGTCCACCAGTATGAATCTAATTATTTACCGACAAGGTAATTTTGAAAAACTACAGTATAGCCAGACTAATGTGAAAGTATCGGCGAATAGTGGGACAAACAAACATGCTACCAATCTATGTTACCCTTTTCATTAGTGAAGTTCTCACTCTATCCCATTGTATGCATCACACACACCAATTATTGAACATTATAAAAAAAAGTAAGAGCCTCTTTACCACTGTAAGCACACGCTGGGAAGAACAGTTCATAAAATACAAACATACTGTTTTGAACTCAACAATGCTAACATTTTACAATATTACTGGTGTTATCTTGGCGGCAATAATATTATCTATCAAAAGTATCAGCCAGGTCCGTTTTAAGAAATATAGAGGCCATGTGCTCTCACTTTTATTTGTAGAGCATTTTTGTATGAAATGAAAAACAAATTAAAAGGTTACGTTGACAATATAGGGAGTGGATGATTGAGGGTATAAATAAATATGACTGTGTGACAAGAATCCTGATATATATACAAAAAAAAGCAGGGGGAGGGTGCAAAAGATGCTGACATCCTATTTAGCTGTGGAAATGGCCTTGTCTCTCAATCCACCATGTCTTATACGATCTGTCAATATTCGCGGGTGCGGCTGTCTGGTAAGAGCCAACCAAACTCGTTTTCACATCCGTATCATGCAAACTTTTTTCTTTTAGCACCCCCGTCTTACTAACCTTTTGGGCTATACGCTAATGTACTAACTACCCTCGGGGTTTTACAGAGGGATTAGGAGGGTTATATTTAAAGGAAGTGTACCCACATTTGTGCTGAGGGAGAGTGAAAAGTATTTTGATTATTTAATCCCCTTTATATGTATATATATATATGTGTGTATGTATATGTATATATATGTGTGTATGTATATGTATGTATGATTTATGTATGATTTATGTATGTATGTATGTATGTATGTGTGTATGTATGTATGTGTATGTGTATGTATGTATGATTTATGTATGTATGTATAGGAACTTAAAAATACTTTATTTCTTGATTAAAAACGTTAATAAATATTGCCAGATTTCGTTTTTTGTGTTTAATTTTTACTTTCCTAAGAGGGACCCTCCAAAGTGAAGCTCTGGCCACACCCCCCTTGCCCCCTCCACCCCCGCTTAAGGACGGCCCTGGTATCAACTGCACATATCATTAATTTACCTACAAGTATATGAAAGTGGTTTTAATAACACCCATGTGACCTTCAGATCTATTCTTCTTGCCTCGTTCTAAAGTGTCGCTTGTTTGAGTGAAAAAAAATAAGGACCTTCCCATGACCTTACGAGAGAAATTGACGTTTCCAGCGATCGTGATACGAATCTAACAGTAACGGGTAGGATGAATAACGCCTTTCTTCCTACATCGAGAGGTGATCTTGAAAAAAAAAACCCACTATCATTGGAAAGTACGCCCGACGTGGTCCACCCTTTTGCTGCGTTCCTATGTGCTATTGTCTTGAGTCGTGATCAAAGAGTTCACATAATTTGCATTGCACGAGAAGAAGCCAAGTCGCACACTTAAGTGCCTTTTATAAGTTCAGAAAGTGGAACTTTTCTTTAGTCTTGTGCGAGAGAGAAAAAAAGCACTTTGTATTCTAGTCCAAGCCGACGTCCAGACATTCAATAGCGCTATTGTCTTATTGACAGTATTAGAAAGGTTGATTGACATTGTTAAATTTGAAACACAAAACGTAAAAACAGTTAACTTTATTTTATTATTATCTATTTTTTAAGCTGTGCTCAACGTCTTGAGCTTGGTCCACGAACAACAACAAAGTATTAAACAAGTTCATTACGGGTGATCTCTAGCGTAGCACCAAGATGGGTTGTAGACGTCAAGAAACCCCGCGTTATTTTAAAATAAGGTTCATGACAAATTGGAAATGAAAGGTCTCTATGGAATTAAAAATTCAATATGTCAAGTTTTATTTTAAAAAAAATACATATTGGCTAATTTTCAATGACGTTTCACGAGAAGGGTTGTAGTTATGAGATAAAAGTCAATGGTATTAATTAAGTTAAAATAAGGAAAATTTGTGTGACTGGGTTTTCAAAAAACTAATTGTTTGTAATGATGGACCTTTAAAATTTGTTTTGTGTGAATATTATTAATATAATGAATACAATAATTTATGAATGAGATAAAACTTGTTAAAATTTACTAGACAATGATTGTGAGTTACGTTGTCACACTTTAATTTCGCCAGCTTAAATAAAAATCACAATAAATGGTAAGGAAATCTAGCTTTGCTAAAATAAAGCCAACATTCAATAGGGTCGTCACAATAACAATTTAAGATAATTGATGATAATTTGTGATCTTTTATCTTTATAACTCAAATTTACAAAATAAATACTGCAGTGGGATGATGTTACTTCAAGTAGGTGGCACACACAAAATCAATGATATATTTAGGTCTAATCAAGGCAATATAGACCAAGTTGTCTTTTTCCTCATTGGTAGGACAATAAAAGGAATAATTGGGTGATTTCAATGGCAAATAGAGCTGGTTTAAATCCCTGATCGTTGTATCAACTAGAGATGATTGGGTACAAGACGTTCAATATCCACGGCCATCGAAAAATAAAAGGACAAGCGTGTGGATTGTATAAAACGTGCCATCTGGTGCCAAAATAACGAGTGGCATTAGTCGCAATGATTCCTGATAAAAAGAATTAGGTATTTTAATAACTATATTTTACCAAGGCATAGGGTAGTCCAATTTTCTTAGAAAGGGCCGTTAATAAAATACAAACACACATTTTGTGATTCACATTTATATAATTTTACTGTATTATTACTGTTATTTTATAGATATTGATAAGATATATCAAAAGTGACCACTCCAGATCACATGACCTGACGTATAAATACGTGAAAATAGCTCCAGTAACTTGTCTAGCTTTTAGAGGAGGTCCTCTTGGTAGAAATTAGATTGGCGCGTCCCGTGTAACTACAAAAGGCAAGTCACGACAAAAAAAAATATCCCATAAAAAAAAGAAGAGTAAGACAGTTGACATACAAATTGCATCAACGAAAGGTACACGACCCAAGTCACACATAACAGTCGGGGAATCAATGAGACGTAATAGGAGAGTACTTACTGCACAAACATGTGAACCGTCCGTCAAGCCTTACGTAATATCTCACACGCAAGATTGTTTTTTTTGTACGAATGTCACTATAGTTCCAAGAAAATCGCGTGTTTGCGAAACTGGCAGACACAAAAGTGCAACCGCTATTTAAAACGTTGTGCCATCAGCGATTCGTGGGGAGAATGTAATGTATTCTATCGCTATGGGAGCGACAGTCGAACGAGGCGATAGTGTGCGGATGTATATGGTATGCGCTGGTGGTTCCACGTTATAAGGCGTCAGACTTGAAATAACTGGATATCCTATGACTTAGAAGATAGTGGTTCAAATTTCGGCCGGTTGTAGTGGGGATGGTTCTTCAGATTTCATTTATCACTATGGTCTTTCCTTTGCTCTGCACTAATGTTCATGCATGTAATAATATGTTTTTTACTCACACCTCAATATGCGTTAGGGTTATTGTCATCTATATTATTATTATTAGCACCGCGTCTCACTATCCGTTTGGGTTATACGCACATCATCTATATTAATTATTATAATGTTGCTAGGATGAGGAAGATAGAATTTTGAGGTAATTTGCGTGGAGGAATAATATAAATCAGTTTATAAGTAAACGCCCTCAGTAAACCAGGCTGAAATTCGAATCCTGACCTTCCGGTAGATAGCAAACCAAACCAAATTAACAATTGACATTTCGACCGTATTCCCACTATCACGGCTCACACACACACACACACACACACACACACACACACACACACACACACATATATATATATATATATATGTGTGTGTGTGTGTGTGTGTGTGTGTGAGCCGTGATAGTGGGAATACGGTCGAAACTCCACGGATTCCAATAGCCACTTAAAACCACGATAAATTTACCTTATACATTGCTATTGCTGAATCACTAACATTAACAATCAAATACTCGAAATTCACTTAAGTAATTAGTGATCAGTGCACTCTACCGTTATTTGAACCCTGACAAATTAGCCAAGTAATAAAAATCATTTAGGGAACCATCTATACCAGAACCATTTACGAACCAATTCTGCCAAAGAGAATTTCACGGATGAAAGAAAGATTGTGTGCGGCTGAATGAGAGCAAACGTGATCCGATTATGATCTGGATTTTCGAGGTAAATGGTAGGAACCTGTTCCTCCTTAAGGCTCGTGATCGGCGAAAGGATATAAAAATAAAGGGAGGGAGGAGTTGATAATCACAACTGCTTCCCCCTGAAGATCTTAAAGGAAGGACCGAAGAAAGCAGAGAGAGAGGGAAGGTAAGAGCATACTTTCACTGCGCCTAGTTTCACGCGTGATCGATCAAGACAAGTGGTTCTCAGTGTTTGGACCATTAATTAATAAAGTCCCCTTGGGGCGCATGAGCACGAGCGAGCGTGAATCTTTTTCCTCCGCCCGCTAACAGCAGTTTGTATTCCTCTGATGGGGGAGGGAGGATATCCGCTGTCTGGCTGGATCTCTTGCACCCAAATACACAAGGTCTGAGTTACAATGTTTTACTTTCTCAAATAGATACTGTAAATTGTGAACATAAAAAATGTTTTCCGCGCGATTATGATGGATCTTGACATCTTATGTGTTCCCAAACTCAAAAGAGTGTTGTTCTTTATTCTCTTTCTTTCCCTTTCGGTCTGTATCTGGGGCTACAACCGGAACGATTTGATGGATTTATTTCAAACTTGATATTGAAATGTAATATTGTTAAAACTTCGGGGGGGAAACGTCATTTTATTTCTAGAACCAAAATTTAAGGTAGTTTACTGATGAATTATTCTTGATATATTTTTAAACGACTTTTACAAATTTGTTCAAAATGGATAAATGTGAAGTATTTTATATGATAAAAGGCATATTTTTTAATATAAAAAGGAAGTTAGTAGAGAACTTTACTTTACATCTAGTACTGTTTCCAGCCTGTGGCCTGGGTAATTCTTTTATTCAAGCCATAGAATTTCCACTGCCCGCTTGCTAGGTAGGCGTGTCGTAGCTTTCATATACCTTACAGTCTAACTTAAGACTAGGACAGGCACAACATCCAGTCCCTGGCCGTTAATTCATCATTGTGGAGGGGTAAACCCACCTTTCACGAATGATAAATATTTTCGCCATGCCGGGAACCAAACCTGGGACCCTTAACTCAGTAATAATAATAATACTAATATTTAGCACCGCGTCTTACTACCCGTTCGGGTTATACGCTTCTTAACTCAGTAGACAGACACGCTACCGACTGAGCTAAGGTATTAAAAGTTGCCTAGTATTGAAATTTTTGTTTCAAAACTATAATATACTATATAAGAAGAATCTAAAAGTGTGTTGTACCATTTATTTAAGAGGGTATTAATACGCACTTTATAACACGCATCAGGGATATATCAGAGCCCAGCTTATTGACCTAGGAGCACAATCTTGATATAAATTAATAAAATGAAGAGTTTCTGTGAGTATTGCGTGATATATAAGATATACATAGGTCTAAAATCTCAAAAATTAATGGCACCTGTCCATGAACATGTGCACCTCAAATCCGTAATTTTAAAATGTTGATCATATTGTTTTTAATTAATTAAAAACCGGGTCTAAAGCAAAAAATCCATTGGCAACGCAGAGTTTAAAGTCACTAACTTACAGTTATTACACTTACAGTCATTAAACTGAAAACACAGCCCTAGGGCTGGAAATTGAAATATTTGGGTAATACTAAATTATTATTAATTTTACCTGAGGTCTAACAACCCTTTTAACTCGGTCCCAAAAAACTAACACAATTTTTTAGTTTTTCAGTTTCTAGTCTTACTGCCATTCCGGATTATCCCAGGGTTGACACTATTTTATTTCTATAACATTCCCTGTGTTTTCCAGGGTTTCCAAAAGAAATTCACATTTATCCAGGCAGCTTGAATTGAAGAAGAGTACTAAAATTTCATTTTTCATAAAACTAACCCTTGTGAAATCATGTAACTTATGTTTAAAACAGGATGATGAAAGAAATCCTTTGTCCCTTCGCAATCCTTGTTTAAGTGCTAGTAAGACATTTTTGAATTGGTCTGCTTAATTATTTAGTTAATTTTTTCATCCATCCAAAGACCTACTCTTTTATGCTTTCAGTTAAATGTCCCAAATTTACAAACATACCAGGGCAAAATTCCCTGTGTTTTCTCGGTTTTTCAAATCTGTGGCAGCAATGCGATAGAAATAAAGAAGCTAGAAATGATTAGTGCACCTGAATTTACGTAGGAAAGCCATTAAGAGGAGGAACACCTTCAGCACTCCCAAACAGGATTCGAACCTTAGCCTCTCCATCACCGGCAAACCAAACTTAGTCCTTAAAACGCTCGTTCAACCTACGTACACATTTGGGTAGGCGTATTCGGCTGAACATATAGGGCTATTATTTAGATAAATTGCACGTCCTTGTCAAATTAAAACGATACTGGCAATAAGAGAAAAAGTCTTGAGTGTAAATTGTTAAAATTGAAAAAGTTTAGCTAAAATGATCATTTAATCATACTTTCTTCGAAGGGACTATTTTGTCAGTAATGCCTAATGACAGCACTGGCCATCGGCAAATTCTAGCCTAACCAAACAATACGAGCTAGTTTTTTCTTTTAGCACAGCATCTTACTACCCGTTCGGGCTATACGCTCATGTACTAAATTACGTTAGAGGTTTTAGGAAATTGGAAGGTTTTATTTAGAGGAAGTGTACCCGGATTTACGTGGAGGAAGAACGGAAAAACTACAGTGAACAAACACCTTCAGTACACCCGACCAAGATTCTAACCTCAATCTCCCCGTCATCGACAATATAGTCTGCTGCGAGAGTAGCGCGTTAGACCACGCGACTACTGAAGCGGGTTAACCGAGTTAGGTGATTCACAAGCAGATGCTTCAGCATTCGCGTGAAGAGGGTAGATAAACCACAACCAGAGGTTAGAGCAACCCTCGTGTCACTCAGTCAAAATACAGTGCCGGTTTCTAACCCTCTCTACAGTTAAATTGCCCAAAACAGGCCTAGAGAAGGAACTTGGCAGTGGTTGAAAAGTTTAAGGTGTTAGAATCCCGCTGCACTGGGTTACCATTGACAGGGAGGATGAAGTGGAACTTTCACATGTGATTTTATCTGTAATCTTTCCATGATGAAGTGGCTACATCTATTTTAAGCTGTTCTCTTCTTTTCTCCTTATATTATGTCAAGTCATATCATTAATAAAGCCTTACATGGTGGACACGCAGGCTAGGCGTCAAGCTCGTTTGGTCTTGTTTGTCAGTGACTGGGAAGGTCGTAGTTTGAATCCCAGATGGGTGTAATGAGGGTGGTTTTCCATAAACATCTTCGCTCTCACCCTCCATGTAAATGCACGTATATTTCTTCTTAATTATACCTTCCTGCTCCCTATCTCAATAGTGGGGTTAGTAAGACGTGGTGAAACTCCAATAATAAGCCGTTCGTTGCCAGCATCAGCAAAAAGTGCTCTAAGAAGGAGAGTTCTCAAACTTTTTAGACCGAAGGACACAATAATTAAAAAAAAAAAAAGCTGGATCCCTTTTACACTTTTTCACACTAATATTATGAACATTCAATAACTATTGTTAAATTTTACAAGAATAAAACCCCAAAACAAACGGTAAACATTACATGTTCTGGCAGCAGCCTCGGCAAATGACCATTTAAAAAAGTTGGCAATATTAATTACTGAAGCTGTTTCTAGTGTGAAAAACAAACAATAAATTTTATAAAATTGCCTCATTAAGCATGAGATAACTATGGCGAAGCCCAAGGGCCTCGTATTGTAATTAGCTGCTACAGTAGCCCCATGCCTTCTTTGGTGCTGATTGACAGTTCACAGCTGACTTCTGATAGCCAACATTTAGCTATATCCCTAAATTTTAACTGTCAGACGTGACAGCTTCTAAACACATCATTTGGTTCGGCGTAGGGATACATAATTTGATCTGGTAACTTTTCAAAAGCCATCAACTGTCAGCTATGAGCTGTCAGTCAGCACCAAAGTAGTCATGGAGTTACTGTAGTAACAGGCGGTAAAGGTTCGAATCTAAATCAGATGCATTGGGCGGTGTTTTTGATCTATGATTTATCATTGTGGTTATCTCACCCTCTCTCTCACTTCCTCTTGCAACTTCCCTTCTAATCGTTGTAGCTTGGATTAAGCCTTATATAGCGTTGGCAAAAGTATTAATAAAAAAATAGTGCTACCTCTACGTTGAACGGTCACATATATATAAAAAAAGGACACATTGTTTCTGGTTCAGTAATAGCCCTACATAATTTCACTATAGAGAAAGTATGGATATTGTGTTGCGAGCTAACTTTCCCACGTGGATACCTCCCATGTGAGAGATACCATTTGGGCGTGTGGAAGAGCAGCAGAAGACTTGTGCCCGCTTTTGTAGAGTAGGTTGGTCCTTATAAATAAGAAAGATACATATAATTCAGACCGTAGCAAAATTCATGAATAAAAATAAATGCGTTAGAGTTTCTTCCTGATAAAATTTTAGATGAACGTTTAAGTAGTAATTCCAAGAAAGAAACTTGGTAACAAAAGAATGTTAGTTTCACCAAAGAGAACGTGTGGGACATGGCGAGAGCCACGCCCCTCAAGCTGGGTCTATGCTAATGTATTTGATCCAAGGTTTGTGGGTTCAAACCCAGCTGAGGTTGACGAATTTTTCTTGAGCGACAAAAAAAAAAGTACAAGAGCTTCTTTCAGGGAGAAGTATAACCGTCGGTTCCATGTCGATTTTGGACATGTAAAAGATCCCTGGAAGATATGTTGTAAAAACTTTGCGGCAAAATTTATATGTTCTTTCTCACTGACTTGTAGAATGTCAATGTGGGAGACAACGGAAAACCACCGCAATTACTGAACTTCCCTTCCCTAGTAGATGTGGTTTACACCAGATGGTGCTGAAAGCATTTACCATCCGAAGGGCTGAATGCATGTCCAGCTCAGGATGAATGGGAAGCGCATCAAACTAACCTTCGGGTTGAACACCCATCAATACTTGCTTTGGGGGCTGCATGGTCTAAGTCATCACTCTCGTAGTATATTAGACTGCTGAAAACGGGGAGATCGGGGTTCGAATATAGGTTGGGTGTACTGAGGGTGGTTTTCCCAAAACTGGGTTTCACTCTACACGCAG
Source organism: Timema monikensis (assembly GCA_902151445.1). NCBI lineage: Eukaryota > Metazoa > Arthropoda > Insecta > Phasmatodea > Timematidae > Timema > Timema monikensis. The sequence continues at coordinate 109,309 of CABFVZ010001718.1, read as the reverse complement.
ATGTGGGTACACTTCTATATATATAACCTTACTCATCCCTAAAACCATTAGTGTAATTAGTAAATTAGTAAATGTGTATATAATCCTAACGGGTAGTAAAATGCGGTGCTAAGCAAAATGAGAGAATAGTGAATAGCACATAGTGAGCAAGAAGTTGAAACACATTATTTTCAATGTTGAAGTTTATGGTCTAATCTTTTAGGTGACCTGGCGGTCTAGGGGTAAGGTGTCGGACTTCTGTGCTAGGGGTCCGGGGTTCAATCCTCGGTCCCGGCACAGATTTATCTGATTACCAAACCCTTCCTTCACCTCTGACAAAACATCTTGTGAATGTGGGGAATGCCAGGTCTCCACCGTGGTTCGGATTCCACGTTAAACTGTAGGTCCTTCATTTCATCTCACAATCACCCTACCATTACACATTAGCGTAAGTGCGTATAACCCGAATGGGTAGTAAGACGCGGTGCTAATAATAATAATAATAATGGTCTTATCGATACATATCGATTAATTAACATTCCATAAAGTTGGTTTAACTTTTTACGCGCTATGCATGGACTTGTGCATATACAACCCACTAATCAGCCAATGAAAGGAGAGAGGCTGTGGCCAATCAAGCTCCAGTGTACACAGCAGAAATAAAATATATTTTGTTTTTGTTTGAAATGTCTTGTGGTACCCAGACTTTATTATTATCATTATTATCATCATCATTGAGTCCACTTTGTTTCAGCATCAATGAATACGATTGCAGAAAATGATTGAAAATAAATAATATAATTTAAAAAAACTGTATTTACGAACAAGAAGTAGCGCTACCATAATATTTATGATAATACAAACAGTACTAAATAAAAATCAAATTTGATTTAATAGTACATTACAAAAGTAAATTAGATTAATTTCATTTTTGAAACGGTTTAATGAACTGTTTTTTCGAGTCGGCTTTTAAGTGAAGAATTTTCAAAGATCTTATTAAATTAGGACAAAGACGTTAGACCAATTTCTATGAGTTAAAGAAACTATTTAATTTAATCGCCACGTTTCATTATAAGCCTTTGTGTATTTATTATAAATTGTGCAATTTACTTCATGTACTATTATTATTAGCTATGAATATATACTCAGACTCAAGACCGTACCAAGGAGGGGTTCAAATCCAACCCCGAAAGTATAAACTTTTTTCACTATTAATATTGCTCAGGTCTATGTTAGAATTATATTAATAGCTTATAAAATTAAAAACACCAACAGCTGTGTGTTTTTCTTTAACTGTAAATAATTGCTACCAGAGGGATTTCATGTAATAAAAAATCCTTGTGTCGTGGTGAGGTCCTCCATTCATAAATCACATCACATGATGAACCTCCTCCTCCTCCATGCCCTACTTAGTACGACCCTGACGTCAACCTCAGCGATCTTGGGGTAAAGTACTAGTCTCAGGACCCAATGTTCGTGGCTTCAAATACAGTTGGGGTCAACGGATTTTTATTGAGCGATAAAAATCCTTTGAAGGGAAAGTAAAACCGGTGGTCCCATGTCGATTGTGGTATGTAAAATAAACCTGTAAGGTATGTTGAAATACCTCTTCCAGCAAAATTGGTAGGTTCTTTCACTCTCGATCATCAAAATTCTCGTGTGCTGATATCATTAGTCGTTTCAGAAAGTGAACGTTAAATATCTAAATAATTACGACCTTAATGTTGATGTATTTTATTCTACGATATGCGGTGCCCTCAGGTGTGGATCAATCATATCCCATTCAACGACAGTTAATTGGCCCACTTCGGGGACTGCGTGTTCTAACACGCTACTCTCGTGTTGGGCAAAACTGAGAGATCGGGGTTCGGTCCCGGTCGGGTGCATGGAGAGTGGGTTTTCCTAAATGATTTTCCACCCTCACTTTACGTAAACGCGGGTGCATTTCCTCTAAATTAAGCTTTCCTAATCCTTAATCCATTGGCGTAATTAGTACATAGCCGTATAACCCAAAATGGGTATAATTACTAATACTTAGCACCACGTCTTACTTTCCGTTTGGGTTGTACGCTTAAGTACTAATTACGCTAATGGGTTAGGAATTGGAAAGGTTGAACTAGAGGAGGTGAACCCGCATTTGCGTGGAGGGGAGTGAAAAACCATTTAGAGAAAACACCCTCAGTACACTCAACCAGGATTCGAATCCCGATCTACCTGCATTCGGCAGTCATTGCGAGAGTGATTCCATAGACCCTGCGGCCACCAAAGCAGATAGGAACTGAATTCGATTTTCATTGAAACTATTGTCTTTTTGAAATATTTTCTTAAACTTTCATATCGAGGCGACCTGCCGCGAAATTTGTATCCATCAAAATGTTGCGCGGTTCTTTGTACCTTTAGTTGGCCGGACATTTAAAAAAACTTATCTGACAGTTCTGAAAGCTAATACTGTATACCTAATTTAAAAAGTGCATACCTGCTTTGGTGGTACAATAATCTAAGGAATTACTCTAGAAAGAGACTAGACTGCCAATAGTAGAGAAACAGGAGTTCGAAACCCAGCCGGCTTTACTGGGTTGGTTTTCTATAATGGCTTTCCTAAGTTTACTTCATGCAAGTTCGGATACACTTTCTCTAAATACAACCTCCTTTATCTACAACACATTGGGTCATACGCATATAAACTAACTACGCCAAACGGTTAATGAAACGCTGTGACAAAAAATAATGCATCCATAAGCCAGGAGGGGTGTTAGAAAATTGGAATATAAATATAGTGAGTGACCTTTTATCGATGTTGGAGAGTGAACATGTGTAGAGGAAGATTTAAAATATATATATATATGTTGAAAGAAACTCATTAACAAATGTATTTAAAAAATTTAATTGTCATTTTATGTGCTATAAGAGACTTTTCTTAACCTGGTTCAAAGACAAACAACATCCAGACCCCATACTGTTAAGTTGATAAGTTCTTATATTAGACGAAGCTAATACCATAATATTAGTTAAGTTCGTTGCGATTTGTGACCTATTAAGTATTTACGTATTCAGATAAAAGGACAATTTAAGTCTTTATTATACTCAAATTTTAATATTAAAAATGACATTATTATTCATGTTTTCACCTTTGATAAACAAACTTATAGATAACTTCCGAATATTTGTGGCGTTGAAATTGCAAGTTTAGCACTTTCTGTCTTTTAATATTTATAATGCGCTTAGGTGACATTATCTGTCCGAGACTACGAACGCCAAGCACATTCGAAAACACATATTTTCATGCGCATGACAGTGGCATGTTTATACTCACCGCACTTGTTTGAATTTGTCCAATCTACTGACCCCCTCACGTGCTTTTAGTTGGATAACGGCTGTCTGTCAAAGCAGCCTTAATTTATAAGCATAGTTAAAGTTGAGTATAATTTAGATTCCTACTGCACATTATTTTACATGGGCCGTTAATAATCGCTTGTGTTTGTACAAAAACAAAAATAATTTCTCCAAAAAGAGGAGACTTGTTCATTGCTTGCGTATAACAAGCGATATCCAGGAAAAACAGTGGAAGAGTCTCAAAAAGACGTATTGAAACGGAAAGAAGCAAAAGTACAGAATTTATCTCAAGGCAAGTTTTAGGAGTCCATCAATTGTGTTATTTCTTAGTTTCAGCAGAATGTTAGGAAAAGTAAAGCTTCAAATATCATTAATTATTTTCAAAAGTTAGGTGGGTGAATACCGTTTCCCTTCTGATAAATAGTTTGTATGTATATAAATGTAACTACTATACATCCGCTACGGTGGCCGCATTGTCTAAATTGTCATTCTCTCAGTAGACTAGACGGCCGATGATGTGGAGATGAGATTCGATTACCAGTCAGATCTACTGAGGGTTTCTTTTCCTAAATGGTTTCACACTCTCCCTCCATACAAATACTGGTGGAGTTTCTTTAAAGTATAGAACTTTTTACTATACATTTTGTAGGGTGGTGCAGTCAAATTGTAGTTATTCTAGCTAGTTTTTATTATATTTATCTAATGGAGTAGAAATGATGCAGGTGGGATTTTAGAGGTAATCTTCCCTCAGTAACGCGGAGAGAGAGAGAGAGAGAGAGAGAGAGAGAGAGTATAAAACAATTTAAGAAAAGCCACTCTGAGTACACCCAACAGATTTCGAACCCCGATCTCCGCTTCATTGACGATCTAGTGGTTTTTCAAGAGTGAAGCCAGGATCCAGGATCGATGTTGGAACGAAACATGAGTCTAGGAATTGATAGGTTAACTAAAGTGAAATTGTAGATCAATCCAAAAATACTATTTAGAAAAGTTGTATGCCTAGAATTGTTTGGTTAGCTCTCTAATGATGATAATATGACTATAAAAAAGTGCACAATATTAAGAAAGATGTCTTCTCCCAGCGTCAAGCATCGTATGTGGGCACTTTAACACCATCGTGTAGCACCACTATAGAAAATGACCATCCTACTCAGCACATAGTAGTATCGTCTGGCTCTTAGTCAGATCTCAAATCTAACATCCATAACATAAATATAGCAGAGGTTTTTCCTTATGAATTTGATGAATTGGATCTCAACGTCTTTATATCTATATTAATAATAATACTTTCTGAAATAATTTATAATAAGGATTTAAAATGTATTTTAAGAAGTATTAAATCTGAATCCCTCCTTTAGTATCACAAAACTTCCCTATGAAAAAAATGACGTTCATTCTTGGTGAGAAAAGCTACATAGCACAGGTTTGGGGGGGAGGGGGCTAAAAAGGTAAGAAAAATAAGCGTTACGAGGTTTATGGACGACCCCTAAGTGTGTGTAATGATTTGTGTTGCACTAACGGCTACAGTTTTATTATCCTGTGAATGTGAGGAATGCCAGGTCTCCACCGTGGTTCGGATTCCACGTTAAACTGTAGGTCCTTCATTTCATATCACAATCACCCTACCATTACACATTAGCGTAAGAGCGTATAACCCGAACGGGTAGTAAGACGCGGTGCTAATAATAATAATTTATTATCCTGTAAATTAGTAGCGTTGGAGCCAGATGTCTTTTATTCAATGAAGAACATTAACCGGTGATAGAATCTTGCAGGAATTTAAAATTTTAAAAGCTATAATAAAATGCTAGCGAGTCATGCAGATTCATAAGATTCAACGTCCATTAAAATATTGACTATATAAACATTTTTTTTTTAGTTTTTTCTAGCACCGTTCTGTCCATGAGATATTGGAGTCTGTTGAGCGTAGGAATTGTTTTCTGAAAGGCCTTTTCACCTACTATAAATCTATTATATAGTGTGATAGTGGTAGGAAAAAAGACTTTCAGAGAGTGATTCCTACCGTGAATGGAGTTTACTTCCCGGTGAGAGAAAACTACCTCCCCAATACTCCCGATCAGCGTAACCTCAACCGGGTCATACCAGTGGTTAGCTAGTTAGGCTTTAGTCGAAGTGCAGGAAATAGAAAAATCCTTGCTCTTTCTCACTCATTCTTAGATCACGATCGAGCACGGTAGAGTTCTTCCATGAGAGCTTGTTTAATCCCCGTTTGGAAAAAGTTCCCTTAAATGTATGGTTGAGTTCAATAGCCCACTACAAACATAACTTTTAATTCTTCCATAATGTATAATATATTATATAATTATGGTTCCTACCCAATCAAACTTGGCCAAACCTTTCATGCGTTGATGAATACTTGGTCCATGATAGGAAAACCAATTAAAAAATATTGTTAAAAATAATTATTACGATACAAACCTAGCTTTCAAACCTCCCATAATTTATACAAATAACTTAACCTAACTTTCCATGCGTTTATAAATTTTGCTCTTATTTCATTTTGCAAGCGAAGCTCCTGTTGCTGTAGACTTCCATGCAACGTAGGGGTTAAGCCTCAACCCCCTCCCTCTCCCCCCACGACACCCTAAAAGTGGAGTAACTAGGCATTACACTCGGGTTACTTATAATCAATTTTTGAGTGTCGTGGAGTAACTAGGTATTACACTCGGGCTACTTATAATCAATTTTTGAGTGTCGTGGAGTAACTAGGCATTACACTCGGGCTACTTATAATCAATTTTTTAGTGTCGTGGAGTAACTAGGCATTACACTCGGGCTACTTATAATCCATTCTTGAGGTGTCATGGAGGAACTCTTATCATTGTTATCGGACTAATATCCATGGAAGAACTTGATATCCCCGTCAAGATAAAACTTAACGTTCAAGTTACGTAACAGCTATCCGCGGGTTTTTAAATGTAAGCAATCAAGATGTACTTGAGAGGGTTGCCTAGGTATACTAGGATTCTAGGAGAATGTACATTTCAGAAAGTATAATTTACATTTTTTTTGCTGTCAACATTGATAACATTTTACTATAGTATTAGTATTATTCTGTATGTCTACGTATGATATGTCGGAAACTCTAATATTTGGCGGACCTGTAGTAAGAACATGTTAGGACGAACACTAACTGACGGTTACAAAAGTTACTAAAACTAGTTTCATGAATTCATACAAGAAATGTGATTTGAAGCTGTCACTTTTGATATACTGACTCCTCGAAAAAAGGGATTCCATAGTTAAATATCTTCAAGAGATATTTGACTCTAGCAGAAGTAACCGTCGCTGCCCTGGGATTGCGTGGTTACCCCTGGTTACGCTTTTCTTCGCTTCAAACAGACAGAAAAAAAGTCCCGTCATTTTATTTATTTTGACCCAGTTTTTAGTTAATTTAAAAAATCTATTCCAAATTTTAAAATTCCTGCTTTTTGGTGGACATGTTCGTGCACAGGGGCTATTAATGCTCGTGACAAGACAGAAAAAAACCTTAATTTTAATTAATATAGATTATTTTGGTGATTATTGCTGCGAATGGCGTGGCAGCACTGCAAGTTCTTATTTTGTTACTAAAGTTATTTTCTTCAATTATCATATAATAATTAATCAATTATTTCCATACGCACTCCGGTGGCCACCGCATGGTCTAACGCGCTACTCTTGCAGTGCCAGTGACGGGAAGATCGAGGTTCAAATCTCGGTCGGGTGTACACCTACTAAGGGTGGTTTTTACAAAATGTGTTTCCACTTTCTCTCCATGCAAATACGGGTGTACCTCCTCTAAATATAAACTTTCTAATTCCTAAAATAATTAGTATCTAAGCGTATAGCCCGAATGGGTAGTAAGACCTGGTGCTAGAAAAATATGTATATTTCCAAAGCTATTTAATTACGAGATCCCGGACATATTTTACGATAAGCCTGTATATTAATATTGATTAGTTTAGTTAAAAAGGTAGTCCAATATTTTCAATGTTGTTTGTTGCCAGGTAAAAGATAAGTTTTCATAAAATGACGTACCTACCGTGTCCCTCGAGTCTAGCGTAAGCGACAATCTTACAAGGGAGAGCGGGGGTGACATTTAGTCTGCTTCTCTAGCCACAACAGATATGTCCACAGTACATTACATTTTTATCTAGTCATAAGATTAGAAAGTACCTACTAAGTAAGGGGTTGTTAACCCAAGCCCCAGTTACAGAACAAGATGACAAGGAAATCAAGAGGATGGAACTTTCTCTGGGTGAATTATGCATCGCAGATCAGACAGGTGAATCGCATGCAAAATGAAAGGTCACGCCAGGGAAACCTGCCCCTATCACACCGGCCTGGAGCACGTCGTAACAGCCTCGACTCACAGAGACATATACAAGTTTATAAACACCCATCTCGCCTACGATAGGTTGCACGTGATATCTCGTGGGAGAGATTAAATACATTAATAGCTTCCGTATCGTACATGAGCTGGTTCGCCGGTGGCAGGAAGGTTGGAGCTATAACCCCATTCAGGTGTAAACATGGTGTTATTTTCCTCATTGGTTTGCCGCCCTTTCTTCTCGAAAATATTAGTACATTTTCTCTACGTTCTATTCTACTCATCTTTAACGGCTACTAATTTAAGTCCACAGTTTTAAGCCTTTTGCATGTTTTGATCCCAGTTTTTGTTTAGGACTATCGTAACCTCTTGGTATCCTCCAAGAATACAACACAAATCCTAGCTTTTGTTAATTTTTTGCTTCACGTTTTACAAACTGACCGGGTTATTCACATTTAATTACTCTCTTAGAGTAGGGATTTGAAAGTAATAATGTAAAATAATAATCTATCCGCATATTTTGTTGAGAGAGAGAACGGGGAGCCAGTTAGGAAAAAACTGCCCTCAGTACATTCGGCGGGAAATTAATCCCCTGGGTCTCAGTCACCAGCAAACCAGACTGTCCGTGTGCCCCCAATGACGCTGGCTTTAATAATTTGAAATGTATTATATCTGGCTCACAGGAGCACGCAGAGGATTATAAATGAGCTTGCCGGGTATTTTGGATGGGAGAAAATAGCAACTTAAAAGAGTTTTTACTTTATTTTAATTTTGCACTTTCCCATAGCGATTATAATCGCAGAGCCGTATAAAGCTTAACCTCTACGAGAATTATGACTCCTCCCGAAACACGCCACGACCCCAAAGTGGGTCGCGATCCTTAGATTCTAGATATCACTAGTGTGTGTTATCCCATAGTCCAGGTAGAGATAGTGAGATGCGGTGTTATTTTTTAAAAATGTAGTTCTATATAAAATTAGTTTTCGAAGAATTGTGTGCTAATATAATCTGGGCTTAAAGAGAACACACCTAGACAAAAAGACACAGCTGTGAAAATTTACTATACCTAGTTCATTGTGTGTCCACGTCAAGTTATGCGGCTTTCGACGATCCCCTACCACTTTTAATTTTAATTTTAGCGTTAGCATTATATTTTCTTGGAGAGAAAGAAAAAAAAGCTGTGATTTATTAAACTTAGGATTCGAAGTTCTAGAACAAATATTGTTGGAAACCATCTATATTATTTCATGATCACACATTTTGGCGTTTTTATTGAAGTTTTTTTGTCAAATCCCTAAGGCTTCAATAAATATGTGAAACCTTTTTATGTAACAAAGCAATGATTGTGCGAAACCCTTAGCAATGTTTTATTAGAATTGTGAACAAATTATTTCAGAAATAACTATTTTTCCCACAAAAAAAATTAAATGTTCAAAATAATAATTCTATAGTATAAATGTTTTACAGATACTATCAAATATGGCATCGAGGGTGTAACCAACGTGTTCAAAAAGGCTTAATAGTAGGGGAATGACGTATTAATACTACCCGCATATGTGGGCGCGGTCTTAAGGTGAGGTGGAAGCTAGCTCAAATTTGGGTAGATATTTTAATTTCTATAATAAAAAACATATATGACCAACATAATTTAAATATTTATCTAATAAATACATTTGGTTTAATGTTCTTCACCGTTCACTCCTAGACAAATCGAATCTAAGCGTAGCCTCCAGAAAAATATTGTGTCCACTATTTAAATGGACCCACTCACACCAAAACGAATCAAATAAAAAAATAATTCCTCGCCAAAAATATTTGCTTCGAGTTGACAACGTTTCTATAGATTAAATTTGTATCATAGGTAATTTCTGGGCAAGTTCGAGGGAATTTATAACAGCAATGAGTATTATCACCAAGCGAAATTCTATAGCTCACGTGCAGATGTTTTAGTTTGTAAAATGAAGCTGCAATGGACGAGGAAAACTAATTAGACCTACTTTGGTTCGTGGCTACAGATTTTAACTACGATAAAAATCGCAAACACTACAGCAATGTTAAGATAAGAGAGAATACATGAGAGGAACTCTGAAGTTCATTGCCGCACTTACAAAAGTAAGCCACCTATCCCTATCTTGTGCTAGTTATATCCAGTCCACCTCACTTCATCCTATCTCTTTAAGGTCCATTCTAATGTTATCCCCCCGTATGCACCTTTCTCTTCCCAGTGGTCTCTTCCCATTATGTTTGCCGGTCAGTAGCCTAAACAGGGTTCTAGATTCTCCTATTCGCGCTGCATGTTCTGCCCCCCATACTCTACAAGACTTGGTTATCCCAACAATGTCTTGTGATGAGTACAGAGTATGTTACATTAAAAAAATAGCACATAAGTTTATTGCATTTAGTTGAATCTTACCGTTTATATACAAGGATTTATTTATTTCTTCGCTATAATCTACTATGTCATGTAGTTTAATAAGTGAAAGAAATATATAACTGTTTGGTTCTTCTATTTAGTCAAACCCATTGCATTTCGACGATCCTCTTTGCTTAAATATGAGTCTAAATACAGTGCTTTGTTTCGGCTAAGTGTGTGCTGTTATAATAGAGTAGCCTAATCTCAACAGCCTGATCTTTCTTGAGTCTATGTCATAAGTATTATGAAATTTGACTATGACTTATTTTTCTTAAAAAATTTTTTATCATAAAATGCTACTGTGTTCATTACAAATATGCAAGAGGTGTTACTACAATTATACTAATAAATCAATATTTTAAGTAGTTTGGCCAAAAAAATTATTAGCACCACGTCTTACTACCCATTCGGGTTATAAGCACTTACGCCTTGTAATGAATGGTAGGGTGGTTGTGAGATAAAATGGAGGACCTACAGTTCAACGTGGGATCCGAACCACCGTGGAGGCCTGGCATTGATTAATATATATCTTGTCAGAGGTGAAGGAAAGGTTTGGTAATCAGATAAATCTGTACTGGCACCAAGGATTGAACCCTGGACCCCCAGCACATAAGTCTGACACCTTAACCCTAGACCGCCAGGTCCTTCATTTGACCAAAAAAGTGTTCGTTATAAAAAAAACTGTAAGAGTATAAACCTTAACTCACATCCCCTTCCCCCCACCCCACCCCACACAACCACCTTAATCTCAAAATGTACAGTAGTGGGATGGTGGGGGTTCAAACCTCGGCCGGGTGTGGCTTACTAAATAGAAATCCATACGATTAGAGGTGGAGAAAAATAAAAAATATTCATAGGCATTTGATTGTGGAAATCTGTATTCATTTCAAATGTTTTACCAAACTTTAAAAAAAGAAAAGTAAAAGCTTTTGAAAGTGCAGCATAAGAAGAAGACGTGAGAAAATTAAGTAGAGAACGAGTCCACATATCAGCATAACCGGCTGCGCCACGGTTTGCCGCCAGTGAAGAAGAAATAATAATAATATATATAGGGCAGCACGACTCGCAGGACAACACGTTAAAATACGGCAGAAAGGAAAAGAGTAATGAGAAATCAAGCCCAACCTCCTATTGTGCACCGGTAGATAGCATCTTGCGCCGCCGCAAGTTATTATCGGCTCTAAGTGGCCGTGAAGTTTGAAGCACTGCGCACGCGCAACACGATGGAAGTGGGAAGAGAGAACCCAAAAAGGTATCTTGCCATTTCCTTGCACTTAGTACGGAAACAAATCATTATTTCATCTCCACACACGTGAGATTTCTTTCTCCCTCTCTTTCTCTGTGCAATGGTGGAACAAAATTGTCCATAAAAAATAACACGCGATCGAAGTATTCATAAGAAAATTACCTACTTCATTTTTTTAAATATGTAGAGTTTTCAAGCTCGTAACATAAGCGAGGGAATATTATTATAACTAGATAAAAACTCCGTTCCTGTGTTTTAGTGATTAAGAAAACCTAATGTAAGTCTTGGGAAATCCATTATGAACCCTGATGATTCCTTTTATTTGCCATTTAATGTTTGTGAGTTTGTTAAAGAATAATATAAAGTTTGTAGTGCAAATGTGTGGCATTTTTGAGAACGTTAGTTTGTTTAAGGTTTTCAGTATAATAAGTCGTTTGATGAATAATCCTGCAATCAATATGTGCTGATTAAATACTCAAATAATTATTATACCCATATAAAATAATTTATCCCACTATTATAAAAAATCAGATGTAGAATAATTATGTTGAGGGTAAATAAGCGTTTCTTTACTATCAATTCCAAGAGCTACATATTAAATTGTTTACACTGATGAAAAATGAGAGAGCTAGACACCACCAACGAAACCAGATACAAACTTCAACTACAGCTTGATCTACAGCTGTCTTTTTGATAAATAATATAAATACCAAACATAATATTCATCATAAAATATTATTTCTGATATAAAAAAGTGCATATTCTTAGTATTTCTTCTAAACAGAATATTAATAAGTTACAAAATGATTGTATAGTGAAAACAATATTATAGTGTCAAAACTGACAACGTACATTGTTCTTATTTATTACATTTAATTAAACGATGTTGAAATAAGCATACTATTATTTAATATGGTAATAAGCCTATATTAAAGGAATATATTATTTAACTACTTTGAAACACCGGTTCTTTTAATTTCCTTTAAATTGAACCACTTTTTGGTTTTTATACATCCATTTACATATATAGATAAAACTCTTTCAAACAATTTTATGCAGTCTATCTATTTATTCTAAATAAAAAATATATTTCAAAACGTATTTAAAATGGCCACTGCTGCTAGAAAGGCCCCGAAAGAAACCAAATAAATACAGGCATATATATATTTAGCATCGCTTCTTACTACCCAATCAGATTATGCGCTTATATAAAGGCCTACTAATTAGGCCTACAGTAGTGTGTTAGGGATGAGGAAGATTGAAGTTATAGAAAGTGTATCTGCATTTGCGTGGGGGGAGAGGGGGAACTCAGTATACCCGACCAGGATCGAGCTCCGATCTCCCCGTCTTCAACAATCAGTCTATTGCGACATTAGCGCCTTAGGCTATGTGGCCACCAAAGTGGGTAAAAGTAATTGTTCATTCTAATGTAATATCAATATCTTTTCCATATGCATCCACACATTTTTTCTTTGATAAGAAATCATTTATATTATATAATTAATGGTAACCTTGATTCTACAACTTTGACCTATTCAACTGGTTTTACATTCAAATAAACAAAGTAAAAGTAGATACTATGCTCTTTCTTACTCACCCAGGATGCCAACAATTACAAAACACTGATGGAAGGTAAGAATGATCCATTGTTGCAGCGAGTGCGGTATTGGAGGAAGTGGTTAATGAGGGCAAAAGGCCAAACGTGGCTAGACTGAAAATTGATTCTTCCTTTTTCCTGACATACGTGACCTTAGTAGTTGTTATAAACAATTGATTGCTAAGAATGAGACGTGTTTTGTATACTAACAGAAAATAAATCATTCGAGAACAAAATTAAATGTAGACTATATTTAATAAGGCAGTTATTAAATTAAATGTAGATTATATTTAATAAGGCAGTTATTGATCGTAAGTATACGTCAAAGCTAGAAAACCTATATAAGATGTAATATTTAAAAAAACAAAAAAAAAACGGGAAATGTATTGTCTGGAGAAAATATTTTCGCGTTTGCGAAGAGAACGTACATGTTTAAATATTTACAAATCCTTTCTAACACTAGTCTATATTATTTGACAATTGAAAGTGATTATTATGCTCTTTGGTGGACAGAGATGTTCCTCTTTTTTCTATGTCTTTGTAAAAGTATATAATTATTTTTAATTTATACTCTTGGTGGAGTGTTTCTGCACAAATGTTTAGATTTTAGTTTCACAAAGCTTACGATTTTTTTCAGTAAATGTATCTATATTAAGGTTCAATCCTCGGTCCCGGCACAGATTTATCTGATTGCCAAACCCTTCCTTCACCTCTGACAAGACGTGTATTAATCACAACTTGTGAATGTGTTGAATGCCAAGCCTCCACCGTGGTTCGGATTCCACATTAAACTGTAGGTCCTCCATTTCATCTCACAATCACCCTACCATTACACATAAGCGTAAGTGCGTATAACCCAAACGGGTAGTAGTAATAATAATAATAATAATCTCTATTAAGATAAAAGGGAAAGTCTGTGCGGAACACAATGCCGGATTTAAGGTGAGGAGTGGGGTGGGGGATGGGGTTGGGGGAGGGCAATAGCCCCGGGGGCCCCAAAAGAAAGAAATCATAACTTCTAATCAACATGTTTGCTGCAAATAAAGCAAGAAAAGTTTGTATCTAATGAACATTTCTAAGAAGTCTATGTAGCCAACTTCATTATACTACTTTGTTAATAATTTATGTAAAATCAAACGATTGTTTAATTTTTACCTTTCTTCAGCCCCCCTGTGATGTAATTCACACGGGTTTATACTTTAATATCAAAGTAGAGAACCCATGGTAAATCAGCCGCAAAAAGTGAACTAACCTTCATCAAGATTGTCATTGGCGTGTGAATAGGAAGAGTGGTAGAGGGGGCGGGGGGTTGGTTTTTATATGGTCACATTCTACCCATACAAATTTTGATTGATTGGCACAAAAGGCCATATGGACTAATCCAAATTATAAGATAAAATACTGCCTTTATATTAAAGGAGAAATATTATATATATATTTTTTTATCGCCTTGTCTCACTACCTGTTCCGGTTATACGCATATATGATAATAACTCTAATTGGACAGGGATTAGTAAGGAAGCATTTACAAGGTAATACACCCGCATTTGCGTGGTAGGAGAGTGGGGAACTATTTATTAATAAAAACTCAGCAGACTCGACAGGAATTTGAACCTCGATATCTCAGTCATTATCAAACCATTCTACCATTGAATTTTTTTAAAATAAATTATATAAGGGCAATATAATGTGATAGGCATGAGACAAAAACTACAGCTAAAGTTAAAATATAATAATTGTGTTCCTAATCTTTCTTACGCAGTCAAACAAGCTTATTTGTAATGATTTATGAAAATTCAAAGTTTGCATCCAACTATGGCAAAAGAAAACTTATTTAAGCATTTAAGCTTATGATGTTTGTACCTTAAATATTAATATAGTCTCATTTTCATAGAATAAGACTTTTAGAAAAATCAAATATCTTCTGGGCCTCAAAAATTATTTTATTATTTTATAGGTATTAATAATAAATTAAATTTAATATCTGCAGATAATATTACCTGACGTATTAAAAAACAAAAGTAGATCTTTTAGATGTTCTAGTTGTCATTGATATGAAAATTGGATTATATCTCAAAATTACTATTGTGTAACAAACCATATTCTTCAAAATATAAGTAAATTTTTTGTGAAGCATATTGTGAAGGATATAACATCAACTTTATATTAATTATGGTAAAATGCCTCTAAATCCTTTTAAAACATCTTCTAAAACAGCTTCTAAAACAGCTTCTAAAGACCTTTAATGTTCCAAAGTTTTCCGGAAAACAGCCTCCGGACTCTCCTTTTCTTACAAAGTTTATCCATACGCCCATATAATTTCAGTAAAAAAAATCACAGTGTGTATCCACCATCTTAAGACTTTCATAAACCTTTAAGCACTTTCCTGCAATGTACGTGATGCTGTAGCTAGTCAATGACAAGATGACCGCAAAGCATGCATCAACAACGCCCCTTCATACTAGGCGTGTGATGCTGTAGCTAGTTCATGACAAGATGGCCGCAAAGCATGCATCAACAACGCCCCTTCATACTATGCGTGTGATGCTGTAGCTAGTGAAACCACAACATCCATACATCCACCGCGATGCGGCAGTGGAGGGTCGACGAACCGAGAGCAGGACGGCCTTGACGAGATCTGGGTCGAGTTGAGAGCACGGTTCTGTAGTCAGTCCCCCACCCCTTTACTCCCTGACGTAAAACAATACTTTGGAGAGTTGTGTAATTCAACCAAAGTGGTTACAACAACTCTGGGGGCTGGGGGGAGAATCCGACTTTTTCTGATCAAATTACTAAGGATGTTCAGAAAATGCAAGGGGGCTATGTAAATTGAGTCCCAAGAGTTGTGCCCCCTTTCACCAATACCTAAAATAGCTCCCATTACTTTGAAATGGATACGTAAAATGAGTCCCAATATTTTGAAAAGGATGGGTAAAATGGGTCCATGTTTTATACCTGGCTGTAGTTTTGAAAAGTATGATTATACTTGCTTAATCCAAGTATCATCTACGATAATAATTCTGCTTAAAATTTTGTGCCTTTTTTCACGCTATATTTGGGGAGACCTGGCGGTCTAGGGGTAAGGTGTCGGACTTCTATGCTGGCGGCCGGGGTTCAATCCTCGGTCCCGGCATTTATCTGATCTCCAAACCCTTCCTTCACCTCTGACAAGACATCTTGTGAATGTGGGGAATGCCAGGCCTCCACCGTGGTTCGGATTCCACGNCTTGTGAATGTGGGGAATGCCAGGCCTCCACCGTGGTTCGGATTCCACGTTAAACTGTAGGTCCTTCATTTCATCTCACAATCACCCTACCATTACACATTAGCGTAAGTGCGTATAACCCGAACGGGTAGTAAGACGCGGTGCTAATAATAATAATAATAATAATAATTCACGCTATTGGCCTACATAACATCAGAGCTCAGTTACACAGTGCAGAGCAGTCCGATACAATGGAAGCTATGCCAAGTTAAAAGAATATGACGATGTTTATATTTCATTGTTATAAGTGTATATAGCCCCAGTGGTGTATCACGCCTGACAATGTATCGACAAGTCACTCCCAAGTACTGTACACATTCCCTCCCCTCCATGTACACATTCCTCTGGCCAGGATTCCAACAGGAAACTGGTCACACCTCAACCGACCTTGAGCTGCCCAGAAGACACCTTAGTTCAGTGTGCACGCACTGTGCAGTGGGAATGGATGTCAAATGAAAAACATAGATGTCCCTGTCGATACTGTAACATCAATGTCTTTGAATAAAAACATAGCTGACCAACTTAAAGCAGTTATAATTATTATTATTATTAGCACCGCGTCTTACTACCCGTTCGGGTTATACGCACTTACGCTAATGTGTAATGGTAGGGTGATTGTGAGATGAAATGAAGGACCTACAGTTTAACGTGGAATCCGAACCACGGTGGAGATCTGGCATTCCTCACATTCACATAGTTATAATAAATGGAGTCTTGGACTTAAATATCAATTCAAACAAATTGTATTGACAAAATTGATAAATTATACATCAAATAAAAATAAATACTATTTATAAAATAAACAGGTATTATGTTAAGGTCTCTCGGATGTCGATAGTAAAAAGCATAAATGATTGAAAAACACCGACCAACTAACATGAATGTCAAAAAAAATACAAAAGTAAAAAATGTGGAGCCTTCGCACCTTGATATTCCGAAATTGTCAATGTTCGATATCCAACTCTAGTCTGTAGCGCGGCTATTTACTGAATCGGAACCGGTAAGCAAAATTAACAGTTATTTTTAAGAAACCAGAACCAGAAAAGCAACCCTAAAAATAAATTGCTTAAGGACCAGAACAAAAATTGGAATCGATATAGATTCATAAAGGTTCTTATTAGTTCTTGAATTAATGTTTCAAGTGTAATTTTATGTCTTTTTTTTCTTCAAATTAATCTTGGTTTGTAATACTCTATTTTTAATTTTTCTAGGATTGTATGTCAAAATAGGATGCAATTATTTGTATTTATTGTATATACAGCTTTTAACTCGTTTTAAATTATGTTTAGTGTATTTTTTATTTACGAATTTTATAATGGTAATATAAACATTAAATAAAAACTGAAATAACCTGAACAAGAACCAGAACCAATAAAATTAATATTTTAGTTCGACCATAGAGAAATGTTATCCCTTTCACTATGGTTCTACTACTCCTTGGTTAGAACAGCTATAAATGATAGAGTTTATATGAAAATATACAAGACTTTGAAATAAAATACGAGAAATGAAATTATTAAAATAAAACAATGGAAAGTTTCATTCGACTTGATGACTGTTGGAAACCACAGAACGTAAGTACGTTTACAGTACGTGATAGTTTTCAATTGCTAAATAATGTTTGAGAGTGATTGAGGATACGCGAAGGAAATGTTTGCCAATCTTTCTTCCTTTGAATGCTAAGACAAATTGAGGGCACCACCTACTAAAATGTTCTCACACTGTGGTATCTCAAGAGAAATAATCCCAAGAATTGAGGAAGGACAAATATATTTTAATAACTATTACATTTTATCTCTAGCTGAGACATTTTGCGTGACATATTCTTGAAAATGAGCTAATTTAACCTTTTCATTATGTGTTTAAGAGCAGTAAAACATAAACTGTAAGGGGCCTTTCACCTTCATTTTTGCGTGAACAATATTTTTTTAATAAAACATTATTTCTTAAAGTGGACTTTTTAGATTTATTCATAGCGTCTCAGGGCTCCAGTTAGCGGTATCAAATACGTTTAACTTAGAAGTATATTAAGATGTGAGAGGAAAAAATCAGATAAAAACACGAAATTGTTCGATTATCTAACAAAGTTGACACCTATGCAGGCGCGGATTAGGGTGGGGGGCAGTTAAACCCCCTGTGAAAGTTAGAAAATAAATACAAAAAAACAAAATGAAAGTTAAAATTTTAAAAAGAAAATACAACAAAGATAAATTATACAATTTTTAGTCTTTTTTACGCGCTGACACCTCTTAATCCGGTCCACACGTGCGTTATTCGTCCCCATTTATTCAATTTAAGATACGACCCACGCAGGTGTGGAAAAAAATATTGGTTTCCATGTAAGAATATTTGTTGTGCATATCAAGTAACGAACATTGCTCCGCATAGAGACGGTAGACTACCACACATCAAAGAAGACTAATAATCGCCTGAGAGCAGTTCATTCACGAATACCGCATATAGGGTATGTGTGGACAGCAGGAGCGGCGGAACTGTGGGGGACTCTGCCCCCTGGAAATAATTTGCCTATCCCCAGATATATTTCAAATCCTCTGATATTATCGAATTTGAAGCTGAAAGATGACCTTAAATCAAACTCCAAATGACTTCTAGATGCATTATATTGCCACAAATTTTCCGGAGAGGACCACTTCAAATAACTACTAGACTAGAGGCTTCTAACTGGCAGAAAAAGTCAGGGGAGGAAAGCTCTAAATAACTTCCAAGGTCATCCAAATTTTATGTCTGGGGGAGACAACTCCAAATAGCTTCTTGATGTATATCATTTTGGAGAATTTTCAGGCAAGGACCACCCTAAATAGCCTAGTTTCTGAAATAATTCAATTTTCAAAATTTTGTCGATGGAAGACCATTTCAAAGATTATCTTATAGAGGTAGCTAACCATCCTAAACAATTAAGGTGAGGATCACTCTAAATAACTTCGAAGGGCATCCCAATTTCAAAAGTTTCTAGGTGAGGAACACTTTAAATGGCTTATAATCTATTAAAGAATCTAATTAAAAAAAAATTCAAGACAAAGACTACTCATAGCTTCTGGAACTAATCATTTTTCAAAAAATTATTGAAAGAGGACCATTCATAATATATTATAAAACCTATCTGATTTTAAAAGCATTGCAGAGGATGACCACGGTTCATGCATAAGATCAAATATGAATGAGAAACTATTACATGGCTTTAAACATAAACCTAACATTGTAAGTAACCGTGTCATTTATAATTATGACCCCCCTAAGAAAATTATCTGGATCTGCCCCTGCACCTATGCTCTATTTTACTGAGATAAATATAAAATATAATTATAGAGATTACTAGATAATATTTATACATATAATATATTTAAAAGAACAGCTTTCATTAATAAAAATAAAAGCTACTTGAATGCATAGGACTGGTTTCCATAGTAAAAAAAAAAACAGTTTACTTACGAGAAGAGCTACCTCAACCAAGTTCCTGACTTTTTGATTAAAATTTTAAACTGCCAATACCAAAAGTCTATACATGCAGTAGCTACTATCAATTTAGATAGAAAGTACTATTCTTATAGATGCTACTAAAACTCTTTTCAGATATTTATACATCAAGAAATGTGATCTGCACTTTGCAGCTGTCACTTTTCAGAGATAATATCAATACCTATATAATGATACTAATGATGAATTGAAATGTTATCACTTCAATATTGATAGAAATAATTAGGTTAGTAATTGATATAAGTTACTTACTATTGTAAACCTATTAGAGGGTCTAATTTCCACTGTAATAACCTTTAAGAGGTGAACTCTGTGGTCTTGGGGTAAAGTGCTCGCCTCAGGAGTCGATGTTAATAGTTTCAAACCCAGCTGAGGTTGACAGAGTTTTCTTGCGTGATAAAATCCGTAGCACAACTTCCTTCGGAGGGGAAGCAAAGCCGTCGGTCCCAAGTCAATTGTGGCATGTAAAATAACCCTGGAAGGTATGTAAAAATACTTTCCTCGGTAAACTTGATATGTACTTTCGGTCTTTCTAATAGAATTTCGCGTGTGCCGAGAAAACTTTTTATAATAGTTTGTCAAAATTCCCGCGGGCCGTATGTGGCCTGATTCATGATTCTGTGCGGCCTCCGGACCCTCTGATGAACCAACATACAATGCAGCCCGATTTTTCTCTTTATAAATGTTGTAGAAATACACAATTTGAGACTATAACATTTGAAAATGGGACATTGTTTGGAAAAATATTTCGAATGAGAATGGTACATCAAATATTTCCTCTTCACTCACCAGACATTAATAATCCCAAACATAAATATATATGCGAAATATTTGCCTCAGCACACGCGCGCGCGCGCGCGTGTGTGTGTATGTGTGTGAGAGAGAGAGAACAGTTGTTTTATCCTAAGAAAAAAACACCCAATAGATCACGGCTTACGGGCAAGCAACTGTCGTGAATTTTGAAAGGGGACGTCAACATAAAATATAAAGTCTAACACACTATTGATGCAAATAAAAGGTTTAATATTTCTGTGTGAAAACAAGATGGCAAGGCTTAAAAAAAATTTATCTTATTTTTTTAACATAATTGTTTTGAACGAAAATGGTGACAATATTAAATCCTCCTATAAAAATACTGCTACCCAAGTATTTTCTTTTTGATCAAAAGAGTTTTAAAAAATATGAACACTTTTTTTTATCTGTACCACGACTTAATACCTGCCCGTGCTATCCGAATTTATCGACGCCAATAGGTCTGAGATAAAGGCAGAATTTAATGGAAATGTAGTCACAGATAAACGCTTCTTCGATTGAAAATGTACTGATGTTAGAAACCACGAGTCGTGTGAATCTTTATGCTAGAGTAAAAAAACAATAGGAAGGACCGTTTAAAAAATACTACTTCCTTGCGGTCAACATCGATGTTATTAGTTTATAACTATTGATACTACCCATCAAAGTTGACAGCCACGGATCGCATGGCTTTGGCTTGTATGAATTCTTACTATACTTTCGAATAGCTCCAGAGAGTAAAATTATAATCGAACCACGTCGATGTTCACACCGTTTAACTCGTCACTCACGGATTATGCTGGATTGCCGGCTAATGGGAGATCGCGCGGCCTCGTCTCGGTCAGTTGTATCGAGGGAGTTTTTTCCTAAACGGTTTCCCACTCATCCTTCACACAAATGCGGCTAAATTTCTTCTTAATTCTAACTACCTGGTCCCTATCCCAACAATGAAAATAATATCTCAAATGATTACTAAGACAAGTTTCAAAAAAAAAAGTTACAAAATCTGTTTATAACGATTTGTAAAGATGGAGTGCCTCCTGCTGCCTTTGACTGAATATCGACTAGACTATCTTACCCCCGCATCACTCTTGATTAAAAGTGCAAATAAGAGTTTTCAATCAAATACAATTCAATGTATACATTTATAGAGACCCTCACGGCAACATAACTCGTTATTTGTTTAAGGAAAGTAATGTAGATCCTACCAGTCCTAGACCTTACAGCCTGACAAACCGGCCCTCATCCCCAGGAAATTCAACATTGAACCGTTAACTAGAGTTATGATTCAATACACACACTTAAATACACTCTTATGGCAACATAACGCGTTATGTATTTAAGGAAATGTAAATTAACAGCTCTGTTCAATGTTTGTCTATAAGGAAGCAGCATACTTTGGGCTACATTTAAGTGAAAACCAACACATACGGTAAATAAATCTGAACATACACTGGATGAAGAAAGTAGATAGTAATGAAAAGGTATTTAGTTAAGTATTACACTTGACATCATGTACATCACTAAGTCTGTAAGTTGTAGCATACCAGTACGGTTACTAAAACAGGAAGAGGTTTTGAGGAAGTAAGACTTGATTAAAAAATAATACAGTAATACGTGTCGTACTGGTAAAAGAGATGGTGTCACAGCTTACAGATTTGTTGAACTTTCTATAATATGAAGGGCCTTTTGAGAATTTATTTATAAACAAGTGTTAGTTATTAATATTAAGGTAATGTAATATATTTGTGAAAGTGTGATAGGCTTGTTCCTTACATTTTAATTTCGAAAACACTGACCTCGGCACGCATGATTTAAAAAGAGGCTGCCTTATTCAATTCCTCGGGTCTTACCCCGCCTTAATGTTCCCTGCTAGGGACTCTGTAAAATGAATTACACAACTCACTTAACCTGATGATAGAAAGATTAGAGAAGTGGAGTGAGTCACGAACTTATTGGATTGAACTTAGGGTGGGTCACGGGTTATAAAGGAACGTGACGGACTGACGTTTCGAGACCACAGGTGTAACTTTTGTTTAACCTGTAGCCGAGAAGGTACTATTGGTCAAAGAGAACTATGGGGGGTTACGAAATCCAAATCAAATTTCCTCCCAGGGATCTATACAGATATTACCCTGTCCCACGAGGTGCTGGCAACAGTATGAGCATTGGGCGCACGCATCCTAACATATAGTAAAACCTTATCAGAAAATGTAAAACGTTACTATTCGTACGTCAATTTAATTTAATTTATTTGCTGTATTTAAAGTGCACTTTCTAAACCAGCTGATCATATCAGCACACAACTTATAAACTAGCTTAAATATAGAACAGACCCAACATCTAGCCCCCTCCCGTTAATTCACCACTGTGAAAGGGTAAGCACACATTTCACCAATGATACATTTTTAGGCAATGACGGGAATCGAGCCTGGGACCCTTAGCTCAGCAGACAGACACTACCGACTGAGCTAAGATGCCAGATCATACCTTAATTCAAATGATAGATAGTAGCTATACCAATAACTTAATAATAACTATTATTATTACTATTATTATAGTAACCCGAATCGGTGCTCGCATGGTCTAGTGCGTCACTCTCGTGTAATAATGGATTACCGATGACGAGGATATTGGGGTTCTAATCTCGGTCTGGTGTATCGAAGGTGGTTTCCCTTGTATTTTCTACCACTCTATCCATGCAAATGCGGTTAGAATTCACCTAGAATTTATTTTGTATATCTCTATTCTATTTAAGAAATTAATACATGCGTTATGCGTATAAGCCGCAGGGGTAAAAAGAGGCGGGGGAAAATAATAACAATAATAATAAATGTTGACAATGTTGACAGAAAATTATTGGTGGGCACGCTGACTAGATGCCCAGCACACCTATACTCTTTTAATAGGTATGCAGAGGTCGGAGTTAGAGTCCCAGCCGATTGCACAGAGTAATTTGTTCCTAAATGATTTCCCACTCTACCTCCACGCAAATGTGGATCTATTTCCTCTAAATTATTACTAATTTCCCCCTACTCCCAAACACAGTTCAAATGCGTAAACCCCTTACTGGTATAAGACGTGGCGCAAAAACATCATAAATGTGAAAATTTATATATATATATAAATTTTCACATTTATGATGTTTTTGCGCCACGTCTTATACCAGTAAGGGGTTTACGCATTTGAACTGTGTTTGGGAGTAGGGGGAAATTAGTAATAATTTAGAGGAAATAGATCCACATTTGCGTGGAGGTAGAGTGGGAAATCATTTAGGAACAAATTACTCTGTGCAATCGGCTGGGACTCTAACTCCGACCTCTGCATACCTATTAAAAGAGTATAGGTGTGCTGGGCATCTAGTCAGCGTGCCCACCAATAATTTTCTGTCAACATTGTCAACATTTATTATTATTGTTATTATTTTCCCCCGCCTCTTTTTACCCCTGCGGCTTATACGCATAACGCATGTATTAATTTCTTAAATAGAATAGAGATATACAAAATAAATTCTAGGTGAATTCTAACCGCATTTGCATGGATAGAGTGGTAGAAAATACAAGGGAAACCACCTTCGATACACCAGACCGAGATTAGAACCCCAATATCCTCGTCATCGGTAATCCATTATTACACGAGAGTGACGCACTAGACCATGCGAGCACCGATTCGGGTTACTATAATAATAGTAATAATAATAGTTATTATTAAGTTATTGGTATAGCTACTATCTATCATTTGAATTAAGGTATGATCTGGCATCTTAGCTCAGTCGGTAGTGTCTGTCTGCTGAGCTAAGGGTCCCAGGCTCGATTCCCGTCATTGCCTAAAAATGTATCATTGGTGAAATGTGTGCTTACCCTTTCACAGTGGTGAATTAACGGGAGGGGGCTAGATGTTGGGTCTGTTCTATATTTAAGCTAGTTTATAAGTTGTGTGCTGATATGATCAGCTGGTTTAGAAAGTGCACTTTAAATACAGCAAATAAATTAAATTAAATTGACGTACGAATAGTAACGTTTTACATTTTCTGATAAGGTTTTACTATATGTTAGGATGCGTGCGCCCAATGCTCATACTGTTGCCAGCACCTCGTGGGACAGGGTAATATCTGTATAGATCCCTGGGAGGAAATTTGATTTGGATTTCGTAACCCCCCATAGTTCTCTTTGACCAATAGTACCTTCTCGGCTACAGGTTAAACAAAAGTTACACCTGTGGTCTCGAAACGTCAGTCCGTCACGTTCCTTTATAACCCGTGACCCACCCTAAGTTCAATCCAATAAGTTCGTGACTCACTCCACTTCTCTAATCTTTCTATCATCAGGTTAAGTGAGTTGTGTAATTCATTTTACAGAGTCCCTAGCAGGGAACATTAAGGCGGGGTAAGACCCGAGGAATTGAATAAGGCAGCCTCTTTTTAAATCATGCGTGCCGAGGTCAGTGTTTTCGAAATTAAAATGTAAGGAACAAGCCTATCACACTTTCACAAATATATTACATTACCTTAATATTAATAACTAACACTTGTTTATAAATAAATTCTCAAAAGGCNCTTCCTTCACCTCTGACAAGACATCTTGTGAATGTGGGGAATGCCAGGCCTCCACTGTGGTTCGGATTCCACGTTAAACTGTAAGTCCTTCATTTCATCTCACAATCACCCTACCATTACACATTAGCGTAAGTGCGTATAACCCGAACGGGTAGTAAGACGCGGTGCTAATAATAATAATAGTAACTAGCTTCTACTGTTCTTCCTACCAATATAACACTATAAGTCGTAAGCACTGTGCTTACAGTGCTTAGGGCCCTGAATGGCTCAGCTACAAGAGACGACACTCAGACAATCCGGTTCATACAGCTTCGGCTCTAACTCGATAAACTCAAGGGTTCCTTTAAGAACTCAAACTCTGTCCCAGGTATGTAAATATCACCGAGGTGTTGGTCAATAATAAAAATGCGCTGTATGACGCCACACCTTCGTCATATTCATGGCCAACAAGTCAACACACACACACACACACATTCAACGCGGCAACTCGGTGCGTGTGTCGGTTAGAGTTGACAAGTTAACTGTAAAGTGTTTATATATAGCCTGGATATGTTGTATGTTGACACTTTGGGGATTTATAAAATAAATTAAATAAAAATTACGTAAATGAATATTTAAAAATAAATTGGTTTAACGCCGGTTTTACTAACGACTAAATCCAAGAAGTGTTGACGAATAGGGTATTTTAGAGTAAATGCACCAGCATTAGCGTATATTTTATTAAATACTTCCTTAAAAGCCCAGTTTCTAGTGGATAAACATATATTTTATATAATTCTATCGATGGATGTTTTCAAATTATAACGTTGTGTCGTGGAACAATCTAATACACCGATACACGCTTTACGGTTTATTTCAAATCTCCTCACAACGGCCAAAGAGGTTGTCTGCTAGCTTCTGGTTGTAGAGAGCATGCGTTGTCAAAAACGCATGCGCACTGACTTTAGATGGTTGGCGCTAAGATTTGATTGGTTCTCCAACATCTCAGACAGAGCGGACAAAGTAAAGACGAGATGAACTTTTGGAACAGCTCGCGCAGATTTTTTCAAAGAGCTCATCACGTGACCACGTTTCTGTTTTGCGCGAGTTTTTCGGTGAACGTGTGAATCCACATAGCAACTGTTTCCTTAGTCTCATTGGTGTGGGTGGGTAGATAAAAATAAATATATTATATCAACATCTGAATCTAATAGTCGTAAAATCAGCTTCAGTGACCTGATGGTTTACACCCTATGGGATCACTATCGGGTTGGATTAGCTTGGTGAATACGGGGGTATTGGGGTTCGAATCCTTGTCGGGTCTACTGAAGGTGGTTTTTCCTAAACGCAAATGTGAGTATATTACCACTAACATGCTTCCTTCCTCATCCCCACCCATTGGATTAACTATCACATATTCGTATAACCAGAACAGGTAGTGAGATGCGGCCAAAACAAAAAGTTGTCAAGTGTTAAACCTAATAAATATTTTAAAAATCCTATTTTCGGTACGCCTATTTGATTTAAGATAAGAGGTATTTTTATTCTGAAGGGTCACTAATCGATTGTAGAAACGATAATGGGAATAAGTAAACAAACCCTATCCTAAACTAGAAAATAAATTGTTTACCTAGCATATGTCAGAAGCAGAGTTAGGACTTTTTGTTGTTGTTGTTGTTGTTGTTGGATAAGTGATGAAATTACAAAACTCTACTTTCACTTGGAGCCTACCGTAGTCGTTCTTGAATGAATGGAACTATTGACCTCTATAACGTACGAGAGTTCGATAGAACGAGATTGATCCAGAGCAAAAGCGACATATTTCCACTAATGGCTATCCACAAAAAGTTTTGATTTCTATTAAATACTAGCCGGTGAACCCGTTCTTCGCATGGAGAATCTATAAAATATCTTTGCTATTTTTAGTATATAAAGTTAACCACAGGGGTTAGTAACCAAATCTTAAATTATGTTTAAATACTAATCCTTTATTGGTTTTAAACTGTAATACAAAACGCGAAACTAGGCTGAATAACACACATTGTAAAAATAGAGATTTAATCTGAACATGTTTAAAAGTTGACATTTATTTTGATTACTAAGATATAGCTTCTCTATACACAATACTTTGAACTCTCTGCCTGTTAGGGCTGATGAAAAATAAAAAAGAGTATCACAGCATAAAAAATTAATTGGTTGTAAAAGGGTTGTAATTAAATCCTATCAAAAGTATTTTAACCTTTTTTACCGCATTTACCCCGTATACAATTTTTACCCATTTTACCCTTTTTGTACTTTTTACAACTTTTTACACTCTTTACCCTAATATAATAATCATTTTGCCCATTTCACCCTCCATGCCATATTTTTTAAACCATTTTTACCCTCTTTACCCTTTCAATCCCGTTTTAAGTTTCTTAGCCCATCAACTTATTACCCTTTCTTTCACTTTTTGCCCCCTTGCAGCTTTTTAAAATAGATTTTATCTTTTTTATTAATTTTAACCTATATAACCTTTGAACCCATTTTTTAGGATTAACCTTTAGCCCTTGTTACTCTTTTAACCATTTTTGCTACATTTTTGACACGTTTGTTTTGGACATTTCTAGAATTTTTGCATTTTTTTATCCTTTTGGTTTTATTGCCCTTTTTGATTAGATCTACTTTTTATGATTTATACTATGTTTGGCCTTTTTAGATTAATTACCTGGCTTAGCCCTGGAGAAATAATTCAGGGTAAAAAGAGTAAAAAGTTTCTTAAAAGGTTGTATATACAGTATAAAAAGGGTATACCGTATAAAAAGGGTATACAGTATAAAAAGGGTATACAGGATAAAAAAGGGTATACAGGGTAAAAAGCTCTAATAAATAAAAGCTATTTATTAGAACTAACTCACAACATCTAACACATTAATATAATATCATGACGACATGAGAATAATAGTTTGTTGTAGACACCAAACTCTTCTTGTTTACTCTCCATGGCCACCAAATTATACATTATAAATTTTATGAAATGTTTTAATAAAGCTTTCTCGCAGCGTTATTTTTTTTTAAAGTCTTTAGTTAACTAAACAATTCCTATCAACATTTCAAAATATCGGCTTCAAGGTACATTGTATGTTTGTACACAGGGGCTATTAATTTTAAATTTAAATTTTCAGACCTCTTCATATAATAGATATCATGCAACGTTTATAACAGACACCCCCCCCCTTTCATTTTATTAATAAAATAAATAGTTCTCTCAAACTAGACATACTATAGAAATACATTTAAAAAAAAGCTCCAACTTGTTTCTTGAAAACTTGTCTACGTAAATAGAGAATAATAGCTCAATTTTTAGGACAAGGATACTACTTTTATGATTGTTTTATTAACTACAATCTTTAGATATGAAATTTATAAACAAATAATGTTTTCAGGAGATAGTTTTGAGTATCTAGTAAAAGGAATGTATCCCTAAAATTCTAAAAAAAATAATTTTGTTTTAGATTTCATAAATATTCCGATGCATCTTTCAATTGTGAAGCTTTGTTTGAAAATTACAACTTGAAAAATATACAATTCCGTTAATTATTGTGACCTTAATGTTTATATAATGTGCGGTAGCTAGTGTTGTAGACATTTTATGAGCCAAAGGTTCCGGGCTAGGTAAAAAAAGATATTTCTTTTAAATTTGGGATTCCTTTTCATAGCAAGGGCTAAGTTAGTTTGTAAGATGCGTTGGTATAAGTTTTTTATAAAGGGTATTGATAAGCACTCTTAAGTCAAGGTAAAAATGCAAGAAAATATTTTATTATTATTGTTATTTAGCACCGCATCTTACTACCCGTTTGGGTTATACGCTTTAAGTACTAATTACGCTAATGGATTAGGAATTGGGAAGGTTGACTTAGAGGAAGTGAACTCACATTTGCGTGGACGGAGAGTGGAAAAACCATTTAGGAAAAGCCACCTCCAGTTCACCCGACCGAGATTCGAACCTCGATCTCCCCGTCCTCAGCAGTCGAGCTCAACACGACTAGCGCGTTAGTCAACTACGTTACCGAGGCGGGTAAGAAAAATAAGTGATGCAGGAAGTTGAAGGACGTTGGGTAAGACCACTGGTCTCCTTCTTACACTCAGCCTTGTGAGTTAACACACACACACACACACACACACACGCGCGGTATAAGCAGCCAAGTAGAACACCTGTTTGTTGTGTAAGTCACATGAACATTTACCAGGACTAAAGGACTAAGGAAGTTAAAACTCTATCAACATCCTTTTTTTTTTATAATTTGTCTCTATTGAAACGCTATAGTTATATCTAGAAATCGCTGTAAATATCGCTCATGGTGAGGTTTAGTTTGGTTTCTTAAAGAGTACATGCACCCACAGCTGTGGCTGAGAGGACTAAGGCGTTAAGACACGCATTGCAGATGATCACAGTTCTCTACATGTGATTAATTTTATACCGATGTGGTTTATTCCATCATCTATGGACGCTAATAGGGGTGGACTTTGTCTTAACCACCCGTCATTCCCAGATCATAGATTTATCTATTAGTATGCTATTATTTTGCGGATAGCGTCTCGCAAGTCATCCGGGCTGGCCGCATATTTACACAAATGGGCTAAGGATGGTATGATTTATAGGAACTATATCAGCATTTGCGTGAAGTGTGGAAAATAATAAAGAATATAAAACTTGGTACACCTGGTGGAAATTCTAAAACAAACCTCCCCCAAATTATAGAAAACGAGGTTGATTAACGCCTATCTGCATTCTCGCCTGTGTGGAGAGGTAATTAGTAACCATGGTGTTGAATGTGATAGCTGATACTAAACAAATCTATATTTATTTGTTTAAAAAGATTGACCCTATTTTGTTTTAGTTCATGCGTCTGCACCCCCTTCGAGCGTGTAGAATGCTTAGAAAAAAAA
Source organism: Timema monikensis (assembly GCA_902151445.1). Lineage (NCBI taxonomy): Eukaryota > Metazoa > Arthropoda > Insecta > Phasmatodea > Timematidae > Timema > Timema monikensis. Next base: position 79,393 of record CABFVZ010001718.1, on the reverse strand, counting down.
TACACCCACATTAGCTTTCAGAGAGGGTTAGGAAAAACAAGACGTGAAAACGACATAGGTTCTTCATTGTAAGGTCCGGGTGATTCTAAACCTGATATGTTGGGTCAACGTCGACAAAGCGCAACGCAGATTGGTAATATAATAGAGATTTATAAGAAGCTTGGTTAGAGATGTGAGGATTTATCGTTACATTCACAGGGCGTGTACCACAGTTTAAAGTCTGATTCACACGTTCGCCGAGAAAAGAGAGCAGAATCTGCTTGACTCTACAGTGCATGTGCTGTCATATGCGCATGCGCATTGATTCGAGACGGATCTGATATTTGATTGGTTCTCCTGCGCCGAACTTCTCAAGCAGAACAAATGAAGTAGAGATGAGTTGAACTTTAGCATAAAAGCTCGCGCCGATAAGGCGGAAATCTTGTAGTTGGCTTAGAACTCGCCACGTGACTACGTTTCTGTTCTGCACTAGTTTTTCGGCAAAACGTGTGAATCCACAGTAATATACAAGATTGTGTGGACATTACAGATGATCTACAAATGGGCATGCGCAGTTTATGACCTTAGTATGGCTGGGTCTACGCAGATTTAAAAAACTATTGAAGAGTTTGGAAACACTTTTTTGACTTTAATTAATTTAGACCCAAATCAATGGGTACGCCTTGACTAATCATCATTAGCCTGGTTCGACGGTGACTGGGAACTTGAGGTTCGAGTTCATGCCGAGTGTGCTGAGGGTGATTTTCCCAAATATTTTCCCACAGTCTCCTTACACACTAATTCGGAAACCCCACCGCTAAATATCCTACTTTTCTCAGAAGTCTTTCATAAGTGTATTTATGTGGCTAGCCCTAACTGCTGGTAATAAGCAGTGGCACGAATAATTTGACCAAATAGAGTACACATCATCCAGCCTTGATGACTCTTAAATACACCATATTTTAGCATCAGCCCAAGAATGAACCCTTGTCCTATTTAGTGGTAGTCCCACTCACAGATTAAGCGAGCATGAGGGCCCTAGGAAATATTGGATGAAAAAACGACATACAAGTGATAGTCGATTCTATCGCCGTATTCCGGTCGAAACACCTCTGATCACTCGAGAGTGACCTCGCAATGACGTCGGCCACAATTCCACAATGTATATCTATATATTTGTCAGCACCGCATATTACTACCCATTCGGTTGTACCTTTATGGACTATTACTAATCACGCTAATGGGCTAGGGATGAGGAAGGTTGAATTTAGAGTAAGTATATCCGCATTAGCGTGGAGAGAGAGTGGGAAACCCTTTAAAAAAAAACACCCTCTGTACATCCAACTGGGATCAAACCACGATCTTAAAGATAAAGACTTTACTAAAAACTTCAAGATTTGTGAAACAAAATTACACACATTGTTGCAGAAACACTCCAGCAAATAGCATAAATGAAATAATATGCATTGTTATAGAAAAAATAAGAAAAAAGGAACATTTCTCTCTACCAAAGAGCATAACAATTTCACATTTTCAAAGATCTTTCTCTCTCTCTCTGTATATATATATATATATGCGCATAGCTCAGAAAATTTTGGTTTTATTAGCACTGCGTCTTACTACCCATTCGGGTTATACGCACTTACGCTAATGTGTAATGGTAGGGTGATTGTGATATGAAATGGAGGACCTACAGTTTAACGTGGAATCAGAGGCCTGGCATTCCCCACAGTAACAAGATATCTTGTCAGAGGTGTTTTGGTTTTATTAAAATATATTTCAAATAAAAGATTTTTATTTTTAATAGTAATACAAATTTACACTGATAAGTTATTTAATGTCTCAAATAGTTGCGGAGATATGATCAAAATTAAAAACTTCCGCTCATGTAAGGGACCCTTAAAATCATTTCCATGGGTAAAATGAGAATTGCCCCCACCCCATTTTTTTTATAATACTTAACATTGTCTAGATACAAAATTTCATCAAAATCATTAAAGCTAGTTTCGAGAAAATTGATCCTCTCTCTTTTTGCCCTTCAGTAAAATACCCTTAATTTGAAGGTTAGATTTATAATTTTAAAACTCCTTGGGGGATTCTTATAAAAGCCCTAGATACCAAGTTTTAACCAGATCATTAAAATGGTCTCAGCTCTAGGCTGAGGTACAGACAGACGGCATAGCGAAAACAACTTTTACGGTTTCACGGGGTCATGAAATATCCAGATTTATCAAAATCTTCTTGAGATTAATATTTCTTACGATCGCAATACTTCTTTCTCTCTGTGAGGGGTCGAGGGAAAGTAAAGAGGGATTGTAGAACCCATATTTTAAAAACGATACCCAATTGTAGAATCCATATTTTAAAAACGATACCCAATTGTAGAATCCCAACTTTGACTATCCCCGGTAACAAGGCGAACATACAGATTTGAGAATGATCTACGATTCCTTTGATGAAACAAGCCATTTGTTCCTGAGGTAGAGGTAAGAAGCCCTCATCATAAGGGGGGCTGATGACACCTACTCCCCTAGCCCCTTTACCGCGTGTCAGGGGGACTAGACCTAGCCCGTGAAGGTCGTTGACTGGTCCCATTTTAGGTAATCCCCCCTCGGGTGATTTGTGTTCCATCATTAGAGGAGTTTCACTACCATCTCACTCCCCCTTCTTTCTCTCTCCTTTCAAACCATCAACCATTCCGATTGTCAGGAAAGAGAAGAGCTAGAGTATTAATTAATAATCAACTATGAGAGTCAGGAGATAATTAAACAGGAAATTAAGGCATCAAAAAGATATAGTCTTCTTCCAAGGAAGTGTATTGTGATCGTATATCCCTAGCGTATTGATAGACAGACAGACAGACTTACTTTCTTTCTTATTACTTTCACGATTCACGACATGAACGAGACGAGCTCAGATAATAAGGATGGATGAATGAGAGTTTTACTATCAGAGTTCTTATGTTTTTTATAAATAAATTTATTTAAATCAAAATTTTTTTGCAAGTAAAATAGATAACATTTTAATATTTTATTTGTCTAATTTCATAGGTATTGATAATATCTACCAAAAGTGACAAGATAACATGACTTGACGTTTGAATATGTGAAAGTAGATCTCTGTCAGATAAGGCCCCTCCTACGAACATTTGACTGTCAATCTATTTGTATTAGTACATTAAACGACAAACCCTTTGACCTCATGCGATTTTTATTGTATCTAAAAAAAAAATCTCAGCCATATTCCCCCACCCCAAATTCACAAATTTGAAAAAAAAATCACTCTTGGGTAAACCACCCTTACAAATTTATATCCCAAAACCAAGTGTTTGATAGACTAAACACTCACTATTTATCTATCCATTTTAAACAAAGTCGATGAAGTAATTTTTCGAAAAATTTTGAATCCCAAAATGTCAACAAGTAAGCTACTCTTAATTTAAGGGACAGTATCAAAATAAAAATAAATCTATTACCCGAGGCATAGCCAAATAATATTTCTATATCAAGTTTAAACACATTCTATCAAACCGTTTCAGACCTGTTACAAGGGACAGACAGACAAACTGAAGGAAGAATAACATTTTAAAATAAACTTTTTTTGGGGGGATAACGTAACGATTCATCATAATGTCTAGGTTGAATATTTTTACGAATGAAATACAATTTACTTTTTTTTTCTGTTAATTTATTTTTCTTTTTTCAATGATGCATCCTTACGCCATTCCAATTTGAGAATCATTGTTCTTAGGGGTAATGGTTGTGAGAGTAGCTTAAAGGGAATGCACCCGCGTTAGCTTGGAGGGTGGATTGAGAAAACCACAGTGATAAACCACATGTGGAAGATTCAATACACCCAACTAAGATTAGAATCTCGACCTCCATTCACCAATAATTCAGTCTGTTACGACCTTGACACTTTTAGACCACGCCACCATTGGTTCAGGTAGTTTTTTATTTAAATAATATTCCTTGAATATTAAAAATTCACAATTCACAAAGATTGAATGTGATTATTTCTATTTCTAGCCGCACTTTTACTATTTATCTCACTGAGCTCTCTTCTATGCCCTCAAAAAGCGATAGGAGAAAGGAAAGAGGCTTTAGAGCTCTAGTGTAGCTCATAATGACGGTTGCGTTAGGTTGAGTGAGGGGGAGGGGGGGAGTTTGGATCCAAACAGATTAAAATGTGGCTTCCTTCTCTCTCTAACTCAATGATTCCTTTTAAACAAATGTTTTCATACAATATTGTACTATTTCCACACGATATACAGTCGTAATAGTAACTGAAATATGAATACATGTCAAGATTAACAATAAATGGGCTCACGTGACAATAGCCACAACTTAGTGTTTTAATACACAACTGATAAGTAATGCGTGAGCCACTTTATTATTAAGTGTGTATCTACTATTTAACGTTTACTTTCTTAACAAACTTATTTTATAAGGACGCGAATTTATACCTAATATAAAAAAAAACCTTTAACTTATAATACCACGACTGTGAATTTACCACTATAAAAATTTGACCAAAAATTATACTACCCTGCCATGCTTAAAATAAGGTCCTAAAGGGGCTCATAATCCATGTAGACAGGTGCACCAACGATCGTGTTAAGGGTGTTGGGGTCAGTGAACCTTTGTGAGTCAGAGGTACCCTCTCGCGACCTTCCAGCGCGGCGCGGCATATTTCCATTCCAGGTCTGTAGCGCTCTCGAGCTATCCGTGGTATGTCAGCAATCGCGTCTGGTCGACCATGAAGAAATAGCTGGCCCGAGGGTCCCCTCTCCCGCCGATTCCCTTTTACATTCACCTCCATCCTTCCACTCACAAAGAGAGGTAGAGGTAGCCGAGCTGGGAGCCTCGAGGTCGACTAGCCGTTAACCAATCAACCTGCGTAAATAAGACGGACGTAGCACGCAGAACGTCTCCTGAAAACCACTGGGAAGACTCCGCGGTATAAAGTCTTAGGATTGTATTATGAAAATTGAAAAATAACACCTGGACACGGGAATCGAACCTGGGCTTAGTACGCCTTTGACCACTTAGCTATCCAGGGTTCGGCCCGTGCCCAGGGCAATTGTTCATTCACATTTTAAGGCAGAATCTGTGATGAACGTGTGGATTTTTTTCCATAAGAACCAGATAAATTAGATTGCCTGTATTCAAATAGAAAATTATGTTCTTAAGGGGGTCTTGTAGAACGACCTTCTGGACAGGGTCTTACATGACTTAACACTAATAAGGTCCCATTACCTATGTATGTTTGCACTTTTAATATATTGTTATCGGTGACTATAGTTAATTCATTGCTAACAATACAATGACACAAGAGGGGAAGAACTGGGAGCTCGACCGCAAATAATGTGAATTAAAGACATAAGAAGGGGAATTAAAATATATCGTAGAGCTACATTTTAAGAAACATTCTTACGACTTGATGTTCAAAAGATATACGATTGCACAAATTATAAGTACTCTTAGAAATTATCAATTGAAAAAAGTACAAAAATAAAACATAATAAGCAAAACCACTTAAATATTTTAAACCTTTACCCATAGCTACTGTTTAAAAAAAACCTTCAAATAGCTTCTAGAAAAATTCAACAGCCATACATTTTTTTGGTCTTCGGTGGTTAGGGAGTCGTGCCTCTTAATCCTTCCTCCCCCATCTCCCTTGAAATTACATTCTGGCCATAGTTTTGATTGAATGTACCCCCCAAAGTAAGTTTCTAGCTGCACCATTGATCAAATGTAATTTTTATTGATATCCTCTTTCCCCCTGGGTTGGGCGGAACTACATTTACTCTGAGGGGACCGATTCCTCCAGACAGGTATGCTCTAGCAATGTGTAGATTGGATGAAGCCACTATACGAAGTGACAGCTGCTAAACATATGTTTTTGCGGATCATATGGTTCGGCGTAGGGATACATTATTCGGTCTGGTAACTTTTCAAAGCCGTCAGGTGTCAGTCAGCACCAAAGAAGCCATGGGGCTACTGTACAGTCCATTCATCATTGGAAGAGTGGTAATAGAAGTGTGTTCATTTAGTAAAGTAATTCTTAAGGAAATATTATTGGAAATGTTTTATACACATTATTTTGATTATACTATTACTATCCATCCTCAAACAGTGTAAACAAACTCTCCAAACACTTTTCTTTTCTTATAGATATTATGTATCCACTTTTTTTTCTCTGGCTCCAATAACATAGCCGCTACTATTGCTACCATACGTATATGATACTATGCCAGTGTGCGAGGACCTTAAATGGTTGACTGTTCATCAGCAGTTGCTGTCTTAGGTTAAGAATGAGGTAATCAGCATTTAATGCTATAATTTATAAATACTGCAGAATCACTATTTTATTTAAGAATGACAATGACTTATTGTCCTTCTAAAACACGATAAACTAATGAAAAACTTTACCTCTGAAAAAAAAAACAGGTTCTAACTACTTTGTATGATACAAAAAATAAACATATTCACCTTGCTGGAGGTCAATCCAAGTATATAATAGTAATCATCTCATCACCATTAGTTGCAGTAGAGTGAGCTCGATCATATAATAGCTACAGTCTCCTCGTGAATAAATTTGAATAAGCGAATGTATTTTGCCAAAGAGGTGCGTATGCCATTAACGTGACAGTGTGTGCTAGGAGACAATATATTAGTTTTTATAGCCAAGCCCGTAAAAAAATTAGATTTTTAATTGGGGTGTTTTACGTGTAGATTTTAAATACGTATTCTATCAACAAAAAGATTAAAATTTAAAAACTAACTTCACTTTGGATTGCACGCTTAGTACCATACCGACAGCTTTGGCACAAAGGTATCTATCTATCTATATATTGACTAACAGGACGAAACCGAATACATAACTGTTATAGTAAATATCCTTAGCAGCAGCCGGCATTGAACCATTGGGAGCAGTAACTATTTAAAAATAAGTAATGTAGATAATATAATCAACGGCGTGACTAGCGTGAGACAAGTGTCCTTTGGGGTGCCTAATTTAATAGCAATGATAGAAGTTTCAATATTTTAACAATAAAAATGTATTTAAATGTTATTATCTTTTAACCAGTAGTAAAACGAGTAACCAGTTTGAGTACCAATATATGAATTCAGCCAAAATTTAAAGAAGAGTTTTCAAGGAGCGCAATTATTTATTTTACCTGGGCGCCATCAACTCTAGCTACGCCTCTGATAATATTCACAAATTAAGAGAATGCAAGTATACCGAACTAATTTGATCATATGGGCCATATTGCAAATTAAAAATACTGAGGGAACCACGTTTCAAAAAAACTCAATATTTTCAAAAGAAGTCAAACCTAGTACCATATTAATATAAAGAGGATAAGAGTCGATCCCTATATTAAACAATGAGTAAGATCTTGCATTAATTTTACCAACATTTTAAAATATTTTATTTCCAGCTAATGTAAATGTCAGGATATAAGTTTTGTGCCGAAGTCACTTTCATAATAAATTATTATTAGCATCACGTCTTACTACCCGTTTGGGTTATACGCACTCACGCTAATGTGTAATGGTTAGGGTGATTGTGAGATGAAATAGAGGACCTACAGTTTAACGTGGAATCCGAACCACGGTGGAGGCCTGGCATTCCATACATTCACAAGTTGTGATTAATAGACGTATTGTCAGAGGTGAAGGAAGGGTTTGGCAATCAGATAAATCTGTGCCGGGACCGAGGATTGAACCTCGGAGGCCCAGCACAAAAGTCCGACACGTTACCCCTATACAGCCAGGTCACCTCATAATAAAATGTGTGTCCTTAAGCCGAAATTTCTCGGGTGTTTTGTTCGACTTCATGTGAGAAAACAACTGGTGTGGCATATATTTGGTTAGATAATTCAACACATTTTGGGAATTTATCCTTCCTAAAGAACGAGTACAAATTAGGTTCACCAACCTCGCATACCAGATTTACCCCAGAGTAATGCCAAATTTACAAGTGTAGTATATTTGTGACGTTTAAAAAAAGGATAAGGTCTCATTGTATGTTAATCCATCAAGTAAGTCACAGAAAATCATGAATGGGACCGCAAGTTTGACATACGTGTATAAACATCCTTTATTAAGATATATTTATAGCTATACATCACCCACTTCGGTGATTGCGTGGCCCAGGGAGTCAGTCTCTCAAAAGACTAGCCTGCTGATGACGGGGAGATCGGGGTTAGAATCCCGAACTGGTGTACTGAGGGTGGTTTTTTTTTCCTAAGGGGGTTTTCACCCTACTCCATTCAAATTTGAGTACACTTACTCTAAATTCAACCTTCCTCATCCTTAACACGCTAGCGTTATTAGTACATATGTGTACAACCCAAATGGGTATAATAAATAAGACGTGGTACCAAAAAACCTAGACATCTTATTATCTGACAGTTCAGTAACTATTTTCAATCTACGTTTCGATTTTAACTTATTTAATTATTTATATAGATTGGTTCAATAGGTAGAGTGCTACCGAACTCAATTCCTGGAGTTGCCAAAACAATCAAAAGTTGTCATTGGCTATGTCTCTTTGACATCGATGAATTAATTTAATCAAATTAATTAATTTGAAAGTTGATTGAATCAGTTTGTTCAAAAATGGCTCGTAAAATAACAATTATATAAAAAGTTCTAAACGTTGAATTTAAAGTATAATCTAGTATTATCTCTTCTATTGTTTAATTATTTCGATCAGTTATTTATTACACATAACCCATACTAAAGAAAAATGACTTTCGTAGACAGTGTGTGTTTCATTTCACTCGGTTAGTATAGATTTCAAGCAAATCGAAATGTTTTGGAAATGTTCCTTTTTATTTTTATAATTCGCTTATAAGCCAGCATCAATGGTAGCACAGTCTAAGACAATATTCTCGAAAAAGTCTAGACCTACAGTAACGGGGAGATCTAGGTTCGAATCCAGGTTGGGCGTACTGACTGTTTTTTATTAAACAGTTTCTCATTCCACGCAAATTCCGGTACATTTCCTCTAAATTATACCTCTACGTCTCCAACCCAAGTGTAATCATACGAATATTCTGAACTGGTAGTAAGACGCAGTGCATATTTGGAGTAGGGGGAGGGAATATATCCGAACACTAAACTGGTCGAACACAAAATTAAATGTCTTGGGTAGCTCCTCAAAGCGCTTCTTTCGCACCTGCAGCAAGATTTACTGAGTGGGTAGCCGCTTGACTGGGCGAGTTTTTATTAGAACATTATCCGGTTCTCTACGAACAAGCCACCTGGCCTGACTTTGTTTTATACTACCTAGCTGTTTTTTTGTTTTGTTTTTCCCAACGCTATGCGGCTGCAACTTAACTGACCATTTAGTGACTTAGTTTGTTTACCGTAAAATTAATTATACATGTTTTTATATATATATTGTGACAAATAATTCTAAAGCTATCAATTGCAATCGAAATGTTTAAATTTTTTAAAAAAATGAGAAAATTTAGCTATTTTAGAAAAGTGCGTCCTTTTAATTAATCCTCGTCTTCATAGTCCTTAGCATATTCCTATCTTGTTATTTTTTATTCGTTTTCTTAGCACCACATTTTATTATTATTTCGGGCTATACGCCTATGTACTAGTTATTCTAATGCTTTTAGGAAGTAGCCAGGTTATATTTAGAGGAATGTATCCGCATTTGCGTGGAGGAAGAGTGGAGAACCGTTTTGGGAAAACATACACAGTACAGCCGACCGAGATTTGAACCTTGATCTCCCCGCCATCGTTAGTCTAGTCTACTACGAGAGTAGCGCGTTAGAACACGCGCTTACCGATTCCGTATACTTACACACTTAATACCGTGAAAACTGGAGTCCAATTTTCATAGGAATAAAGGCTTAGAAATTAAAAATATATTTTTTTGTGGTCAACACTGAACAGTTTACTATATTATTATATTAAATTTATTGATCATATCTATCAACTTGATGAAATAAAACAATCTCGGCAAATTCAGTAAACACAATTAACAGTTTAATTTAAAAAACTAATTCGCTACCGTATTTTTTAGTTAATAGGATAATCTTTATTTAGTGAAGTTTTCTAGTAATTGCTATTAAATATAGATCCATGGACATATGATACGTTTAGAAATTTGCGAACGTCTTCTTATCATTAACTGATTCGATCGGAACTGTTATATCAGGAGTCTTTTAGAGTACGAACGGACTAAGGAACGAATGATTTTGATGAGGCTTAGCGATACTGTCATTTATTTTTATCACCCTGTCTTCTTAGTTCAGTCAGTGGCGTGTGTGTGTACTTAGTTAAGGGCTCTATTCCCAGTAGGGTGAAACGTGGGTTTACCCTTTCCCAGTAAGGGAAAACGGCTGGGGACTGGATGTTGTGTCTGTCCTAGTCTTTAGATTATAAGGCACAAGCTACGACAGGCCTAGTAAACCGGTATTGTAAAATATATGACGTGAATAAAAAAGTGACCCAGACCAGGCTGGAAATAGTAATGGATGTAAAGTAAAGCACAGAGTCTTACTACCCGTTTGGGATATACGCCTATGCACCAATTACGATTATGGATTGAATACGATAAAGATCGTATTTGCAGGAAGTGCACCCGATTGTCTGTGGAAAGAAAGAGAAAGTGACGAACCATTTACTCAGTACACCCGACCGGGATTCGAGCCTCAACCTACCCCAGCATCGATAGTCCAGTATTTTGTAAAAGTGACACCTTAGACTGAGTGGCCTGCCTAAGAGAAACACTGTGGAAAACTACCCCCGGTGCACCCGGCACAGAGCCAACGCCGAATTTATACCTCTTCACAGACAACCTATGGTCCGAGTACACAGCTCGAATACGCCGCCCTCCGCGGGGTTCAGGCAAACTAAAAGTTGAATACGATTCGACCTACGATCACGTGCTCTTTACAAGGCGTACGCAGAAAATCTCCAGCATGATGGAACATTCTCTAGGTCTGGCGCAGAACCAACCTTACCGGCCATTTTCTCTTCGATCAGGTGTCTGATAAACGTATACATACTCCAGGCAAGGTCTAAGGCAGGGCTATCCAGTTGGCGGCCCACGAGCCATATCCGGCCCATCAAGCTCCACAGATTGTCCCGTGGATTAAAAGTCCAACTACTGTATCACTGGAGATGCGTTGTATAGTTATGGTATGTAGAGGCGCCTGACCTTGCACGACCAGATACATTTTATTCTCTTATCACTGGTGGGGGGAAAGCTGCCAGTGTTACTCGGTGTACCAACATCGTGTGTTTACAAGGGAGTGCGAACTTACCATCCAGCGACGTGTGTCCGTCGCACACTCTAGGTAGATACGGTATCCCTCCCTCCAAGCGCCACCACATAACAGCTTAACTATATGTGACTCACACCTTTTCTTCCACCCCTTCCCCCAACAGCAGCCGATGTCTCGCCAGTTGATATTTACCTGGTGGCCTCTTGTTCGTGCGTTATTTATAGTAATCGCGGAGTGCTTTAGTCTTATTGTAAATTTTCTAGAATTTTTTATTTTACTGAAATAAATCATGACTATACATAATATCAAATTAAGTTTAACTCCCCCCCTCCTTCCCCTTTAAAACTAAAAAATTATAATCTAATAACGTTCCAAATTACTGTCAGATTGAATTAAATGTCTGGCCCGCCAAATATTATAGTTTTTTGGCGTGGCTAACTTTGATAACTAATTGAATAGCCCTGGTCTAAGGAGTTTCACACTAAACTGGACTGCCGGTAACAATGAGATCAGGGTTCGAAACTAAGTCAGGTGTAATGGAGTTAATTATTCTTAAATGGTTTTTCACTCTCCTTACGCATAGATGCGGGTACACTTGCTCCAATTTTTACATATCTCTTCCCGACTCCAATAGTGTAAATATTCAGAAAGTCTGTATGTAAAGCGTAGCAATACGTTGTGCACATAAAAAAAAAAAGATGAAATCTCGACAAAGTACGAAAGTTCGAGAAAAATTCTTCAATTTTTAAAGAGAGATTCTTCCATTTTGATACATTTCATCTCGGGTGTTTGGCAGCCATCTTGTGAACAAACAAGATAAGCTCATCCCTGTGGCTAGATGGTTAGTGCTAGACATCAAGACCCTGGACTTTTATTCGATTCCAAGCGGTGCTAGTGAATATATTATTTAATAGCAGTAAAAGGGTTTTTCCTACTATTCAATTAGCTTAAGACTTGGGTTTGGTGTCTGTTTCCATGTGTATTTTCTAAGGTTAAGTTGGTGTTGATAAGTGATGCGTTTAGAAAATGGATGTTAAATACACAAATAAAACTTACTGCTTAGGTTAATTGTGTGCTAGCATGTCGGATGTGGTTGGCTTGAACAGATGGTAAGACGTGGCGCAAAAAAAAAAGTTCGAATTCATAAATATGTGCAGTGAGGAGGAAACTTCATTGCCCTTAAGAATGATATCCTTTCATCTCGTCAGGTTATTCGCATATATAGGCCTACTAATTATGCTAATTGGCTAGGGATGGGAAAGGTTTCATTTAGAGTATGTGTACCTACATTTGTGTGGCAGGAGTGTGAAACCATTTAGGAAAAAATCTCTCATTACATCCGACCAGGATTCAAACCTCTAACTCCGTCATCGGAAGTCTAGTCTATTGCGAGAGTGACATTTTAGATCATAGAGCCACCGAAAGGTTCAAACTGATATTAGATTATTTCATATATTTACTCTCACTATAATTATTTTTCTCTAAAATTATAAGCTATGCCTTTAGCAGTCTAAACATTGATTTTCAACCTTTTATCAAGTAATTGCACACTGACCAAGGCACCTTCATTATTTTCGAGGAGCGATTTTATCACTAAAAAATAATGAGTATTAAGATTGTGTCTAAAAATTCAATTTGTAAAATTCTAATAATTGTGTTATTTAAAAAAAATAAAAGTGATATGAATATAAATAGATTTAATTTTATTTAATACATTTTTCCTAGTTCTTTTTGATCTTCCCTCAAATTCTCGCGACATACCTTCTGATCCTTCGCAGTATACCAGTTTTTAGGAAATGCACCAGCATTGTCGTAGAGGGAGAGAGTGAAACTTTTTTTTTTTAATAGCATCCTCAATACAACATGCATACATTCAAACCCCCAACCTTCCCGTTACCGGAAAACTAGAATAGATGAGCCTAACATTTAGTTCACGTGCCCGTCGATGCGTATTGGTTGAAATAATTGTGGTCCTAACTGCCGAGGAATACTAGCGAGATGAATATCCTGCTGGAACTAGTGAACTCGAACCTGCATTTCCTGCCACGGAATTTAATGGTAAACAGTTCTACTTATGCGCTCGACCTACCAAATGAAGCCATGTCGAACATACAGCCGAGATAGACACCATGGTGCCAGTTTCACAGTCATACCTAGCACACCTCAAGTGTGATGCTATACCATACCTAAGGTACCCGGACAATAATGCGTGCGACAGTAGACAGTTGCGACCAACATAGTTTAAAGTGCAAGGTCTGAGAGACAATTGCGATCACCTTTTTTTTTCTTCTCTTCCGTTTGCAACGGTAAGGGGGAAGGCATCAATCTGGCAGGACTTTGTATCTTCAGCTTATTTTCAAATAGACCACTGATTCCTCTAACACTTTTTACAGGCTTTAGACTGGCAAGGTAGGCCTATTATAGGTTTTATTCCGTCGAGGTTGGGTTAGGCTAGGTTAGGTACGGTTAGGCTAGTTTAGGTAAGGTTAGGTTAGAATAACTAAACAAACAAGTCTCACCACCACATAAAATGAGCTGATTAGAGATGGAGGTAGTTGTTAGCGAAAATGCCGAGACAGCCATAAAACATACCAGAAATCCAGTAATTCTATGAACTTTGTCGCAATTGTCCAACTTTTAATCTATTTAATGATCTTCACCATCAAATGATCGCAAATTTCCGCGATACGGCCCGGTCGCAGTTTTCCGTGGTTGAAACTGTCCTAGATTTCTACCTAGACCATAATGGAATGGGCCCATTTCGTATGCGAAATTGGCCCATTTCATTCAGGTCTAGGTAGGTGTCGATTTATATTTAGTATATCGCAGCACTTGGGGCATTCTCAGTTTAACTATTAAACTGGACCCCATCTACGGACTCCGTATCCGTAAGTCCGTGGTCCTTACGAAATCGATGCTATGGTATATTATTGCTCTGTCTACTAAGTCCTGATTTATATTATTAACATGGTTCATATTTCGTAGAATTTGGTCAAATTTAACTTTCTGTCGACTATATCCTGAACGTTCTCTCAAAAAGTGGTTTTAGATTATTTTATTGAACAGTTGACTGCTTGGCGGTTGCTCCTTGCTGTCGACGATTTTCTTTCGAAGACTTTAATTGGACGAAGTCTCTGACTAGCTCATTGGTTGGCACGGTCACATGATTAAGGATACGGACGGTGTGGAAGCGAATATAATTTCTAAGGCCCAAGGACCACGGAGCCCAGAGAATAACGCTGGCGCCACTGACGGCCCCAGATGGGGAATGGATATGTAACCATCCGCGCCAAACCTATTCCCTACAGTCAAGTTAAACCTTTCGATCCTCCTCCCGGAAATCGACTCATGAAACAACAACATATATCATCATCATACCTTATACACACCTTCCCACATCCCAACA